>CAODLS010091787.1:0-15835 GCA_948243855.1 Flueggea neowawraea | reverse complement strand
ATCACTATAGTCAACTAGATCAAAACAATCATTTCTTGGATACCATAAGCCTACATTCTTGGTTTTAATTAAATATCTGAAAATTCTTTTCACAGCACTTAAATGAGATTCTTTTGGACAAGATTGAAAACATGCACACATACATACACTAAACATAATGTCTGGTCTACTTGCAGTAAGATAAAGGAGAGATCCAATCATACATCTGTAAAGCTTTTCGTCTATTCCTTTTTCTTTCTCATCTTTGGTGAGTTTCGTTGTGGTGCTAATAGGAGTTGAGGCGATTTTGGCATTCTCCATCCCATATTTCTTCAACATGTCATTAATATATTTTCTTTGGTTGATGAAGATGCCTTTCTTTGTCTGCTTAATTTGCAATCCGAGAAAGTGGTTAAGCTCTCCCATCATACACATTTCAAACTCCTTTTGCATTAGGTTTGAAAACTCATCACACAAAGATTCATTAGTAGTACCAAAAATTATATCATCCACATAAATCTGTACTAAAAGTAAGTGTCCATTTTTGTGCAAAGTAAACAAGGTATTATCAACATTACCTCTACTGAAACTATTGTCCATAGAAATTGACTCAGTCTTTCATACCAAGCTCGATGAGCTTACCTTAATCTATAGAGAGCCCTTTTAAGCTTATAGACATGGCTTGGATGATGAGGGTCTAAAAGTCTAGGAGGCTGTTCCATACACCTCCTCCTTGATGAATCCATTTAAGAATGCACTCTTTATGTCCATCTGAAATAATTTGAAGTCTCTGAAATAGGCATAGGCACACAGTATTATGATAGCTTCTAATCTTGCTATTGGTGCAAAAGATTCTTCGAAATTTATGCCTTCTTCTTGTAAATATCCCTGTGCCACAATTCTTGATTTGTTTGTGACCACCTTGCCTTCTTCATTTTCCTTGTTCTTGAATACCCATTTTGTTCCAATTATCATTTCTCCTTCTGGTATTGGAACAAAGCCGAATTTGTGAGTGTCACAAACAAAGAGAAAATTATTTGTGAGAATTAGAATAGTGATTCTAAGTGGTAGTACACATCATCCATCCAAAGGAGTTCGTTCGTGTGGATACCATTGGTTATGTTCACGCAAAGACAACGTGGTTGAAAGGGTTTCGAGTTTATACTAGAAGCTACATAAACAATTTATTCGTTCATACAATCGAGCTTTGGTTTTTCAAGGTAAAATCCTAACCCTAATCGTTTATGTTGATGTGCATGGATCAGTGGTGGAATTATAGGATAAAAATTTTGTTATTTCCGCTGCGTTATCCTTTATATGAATGTTATATTTAGTTATAAATTCCAACAGTGGTATTAGAGCCACTTGCACAATCAACATAACCGATTCTTTTATATTTGATATAATTGTGTTTGTTTGAACAATTCGGCCTTACTTATTATTTGATGATAATATTTATGAATTAATTATGCATGTTAGGATTTAATTTAGCAAGATAAAATTGAGAATTTTATTTAAAGGCCAAATATGGTTGATGATTGTTGAATTTGCTTAAGGTGTTAAAATTCACTTAGAAAGTCGTTTAGGGTTTTTGTATATGCGGTTTTGTAATGAGATTACAAACAATGGATTTGATCATAATTTGATTATGAGATCCAAGTATTAATGAGATTAATACAATTTAGGGTTTGAAAATTAGCAACTCGTTTCATGAGTAATGCGAATTTAAAACCCCTCGCAACCGGCTTGCGAAACCGCTTTACACATCCAACGTTTAATCAATGTAATTATTTGACTAATTGCATGATGTTTGTAATGTGATTATGTATGAATGGTGATTCAATATGGATGGTGCATGACATAACCCCATAGAACCTATGTGATTGGCTTTTTATTATGGGTTGTAATTTTGGCAAAATGTGCCTATTTCAAATACGACGTGCATGTCATTTTTGGGCGAGTGTGCCTATTGTTCTTTTAGAATAGATTTTGTATTTATATTGTATGTAAAGAAGATGGAGGCCGTTCATGTCAATGGAGATTGAAGACCAACCTATGTTTATCCTGATTTTCATATCGGCTTGTGAGATCAACTTATGAGATCAACTTAGATTTGGGCTTTGTCATGCCACGTTTACATTTATGATATGTATACATGTGATGAATGTGTGCCATGAATGTTTGTTATGTTTTGTATCCCATGCAAACAAACAACTCGATCCCTACAAATAGTAAGTCATTAAAAATGCCTTCCATAATCAATGCTCGTTAAGGCCTTGTTCGTCATTGTGTAAGTTCTGCCTTCGCAGGGTGCACTCGATTACTTTGGTTAGGCGATAGTGGATAATGGTGGTATCCACATTTTGGTTATGGTTTGACTTAACATGTCTATCAAAATGGTTTTGGGCCTAGGGCATAAAAGGGATTTAATGTCGGGACATGAGATGTCAAAATCCTTAGAAATACAACAGTTATAATTGAAAAGCTAAAGTTATAATTGAAAAGATTTTTCTACCTAAATAGCTAAAGTTGAGGACTAGCTCAGCTGACTTAACTTTAAGTGTTAGAGAGATACGACGTACTTGCTGAGTGTTAGAGAAAATGAGAAAGAGACTCCTCGACAATACGTCGACCGATTCAGGAATGTTACTCTTGAAATTCATGACTTGCAACCTGGGGTGGCGATGCCAATAATGTTACAAGGGACTCGATTGGTATAGTTGCTGGAGTCCTTGTCTCTTGACCAACCCTAGAATTTATCAAATCTTTTTGTTTGTGCTAACAAATACATCCTACAAGCATAAGTTATGAAGATAGTAGGCACAAAAGAAGACAAAGAGAGGAAACAGAAAGCAAGAAAGACTTAGGAGTGTTAGAGAAAGTGAGAAAGAGATTCTTCGACAATACGTCCGCCGATTCAGGAATGCTACTCTTGAAATTCACGACTTGCAACCTGGGGTGGTGGTGCCAGTAATGTTACAAGGGACTCGATTGATATAGTTGCTTGAGTCCTTGTCTCTTGACCAACCCCAGAATTTATCAAATCTTTTTATTCGTGCTAACAAGTACATCATACAAGCATAAGTTATGAAGATAGTAGGCACAAAAGAAGACAAAGAGAGGAAACAAAAAGCAAGAGAGACTTAGGAGGAGTTGAGAACCTAACCCTAGTTTTGAAAAGTACACTCCTTTGTGTCAGTCAAGGTCAATGATCTTGGCATCAATTGAGGGGTTGAGACTGATCACCTTTCCTCCAATGCGAATGGGCACTCGACAGAGAAATGTCGTGACTTGATGAACTGGACTGAAGCTTTGTTCCGGGATGGTAAATTATCCAATTTTGTCTTTGTGGATGCTTAGGGGAGAGATGGAGCTCATTACCCATGCAATCAAAATAGAAATGATGGATGAAGAACCGACGATTGGAGAAGTGATAGTAACTTAGAACCAAGAGGTCAAGGAAATAAACCACAAGGAGATAAAAGGAGAGACGATAGGAGGACACCTCCCATTAACAACAAGCCAACCCATCTAGCCATCAATAAGATTGCAGAAGGAGAAACAATGGCAGGGAGCACATCATCATTTAGGAAAGCTTATGCGAGGCAAGTGTACCAAGTTAACATGGTCACAAGGATCACTATAGAGAAGGAGCCTATCACATTTGCTTCAGCTGTTCAGGGGACATTCTCATCACCGCATGATGTTTCAATGGTGATATCTGCCATAATTGCCAAGTATTCGGTTGAAAAGATCCTTGTTGATAACAGAAGTTCAGTCAACTTGATTTACGAGAATTGTTTTCAAAAAAATAAACCTTACTCAAATCTATACTATATTTCAAATTACGGATGTTGAAAAACATAAAAGAAAAAGTGGAATATATCTTAACTAAAGATCTAAATTAATTTTTTTTTCAAATATACCCTTAATTGAAGATCTAAATTACTCATTTATTGTATTACTATTAAACGTACATAACTTAGAGTTTTCTGTTTTTTGATAGGTATTTGGCTCAGAGTTTAATATTAATTGAACTACGTTACTAATTTTAAGTACAACCACACCAGGCTTATCAAAATAAAAAGAAAGAATGGATGATGAAGAAAAAAAAAGGTTAAATATACCCTTAATTGAAGATCTATACTATATTAAAAAGCACAAATGTTGAAAAACAAAAAAGAGAAAGTCGAATGTACTCTTACGTCAAGATCTAAATTAGAAAAACACTATATTAAAAAGCATGGATGTTCAAAAATAAAATGAAAAGTCGAATATAACCTTAACTAAAGATCTATATTAGAAAAAAACAAAAAAAATTGAATATATTGTTAACAAAAGATCTAAATTACTCTTTTATTATATTACTACTAAACGTACATGATTTAGAGTTTTATATTTTTTTATAGGTACTTCACTGAGAGTTTTGATGTGAATTAAACTACTTTCCTCATTTTGAGTATGACCATGTCAAACATATTAATATAAAAAAAACGTATGTTGAAAATAAAAAAAGTCGAATATACCCTTAACTGGAGATCTATACTATATTAAAAAGTACGGATGTTGATAAACAAAAAACAAAAAAGCGAATATACCCTAACTGAAGGTCTAAATTAGAAAACAAAATAAAAAGGTCAAATATACCATTGACTGAAGATCCAAATTTCAGTTTTTTGATTGTATTAGTACTAAACGTACATGACTTAGAGTTTTCTATTGTTTGATAGGTATTTGACTTAGCGGTTAATGTTAATTGAACTATGTTCCTAGTTTTAAGTGTGACCATGCCGTACTTATCAAAATAATTAAAAAAAGCCTAGTTGCTGAAAAATAAAAACAAAATAATAAATACACCCTTGACTAAAAATCTAAACTACTCTTTTATTATATTACTACTAAACATACATGACTTAGAGTTTTCTATTTTTTGGTAGGTACTTAATGTAGAGTTTTGTGTTAATTGAACTAAGTTACTAATTTTAGGGAAAAAAACACGAATATACATAAAAAGGCGAAATTCAAAAATGCAACACACATGTCAAAAGATGCCAGAAATGAAAACACAGAGAAAAGGATCTAAAAAATACCTTAGTTTGATTGAGTGTTGACCATACATCAGAAAATTGACTGTCAGTTGACCACTCTCTTTGACCACAAAACGAGTGCTACAACGAATGAGAACAAAACGAGAACAAACACCAAACAAATGAGTAGAAGTCAAAATAAAATTTAAAATAAATAATTTTGTCTTTATTATTCTATATAGTTATGAGTACAAACGAGTACAAATGAGAACAAAACTACAACAAAGTAAGTACAACCCAAAATTTAGGGACTAAAAAATAAATTTAAAAAAAGACTTTCTCCTTCCTGGGGCTACAACTGGGGTTTTCAAATAACATCTTCTTCATGGCGATGGTAGCTAGGTTTTAGAAACCCTAGCCGCCGACCCTCTATCTCTCTCTCTCTCTCTCTCTTGCTCTCTCCTGTCATGTCGTCTCTTTTTGTCGCTCTCTCATCGTTGCGTCGCCTCTCCCCTTTTCTCGCTCTAGGAAGACACACGACCTCTCTATCTCCCTCATCACAGATGTGACAGACGAAGACATGAACACCAATGAAGATAGACGACGTGATGAATGAAGAAATAGACAAGGCGGCTAACAAGGCATTGAATGTGGAGGAAGAATAAAAGAATAACAAAGCATTAGAGGCCACTGGCAAGGTGGTAGAAGAAGAACACAACATGGAGTTTGCGGTGGAAAAAGCGAGTAGGGTGGAGATAGAACGGAAAGAGGGAGGCATAGAAGGAGAGGAAGAGGTGGAGAAGAAGGGACATAAAAGTTAGAGAGAAGGGGGACACGAGAGAGAAGAAATTGAGTAGGTTTGACAATGAATGGATAAGTTAAGTATAGAGGCATTTCTAAACTTTTAATTAAAATGTTCCATTAGACATAATATAATGTTGTGTGTTGAAAACTAGAAACTATAATTTAAAAAAAGACATACAATTTAATTTCCTCCTAATTTTAAGTACGATCACGCCAAAATTATCAAAAAAAAGTACGACCACGCCAATATAGGAATATAAATGTTGGTGGAAACAATTTATGATCACTATTGGCATTTTATTAGTACCTTTATTTTTTGCACAAATTTGGATGGTGAAAAAATAAAAATAAAAAAGTCAAATGTACCCTTAATTGAAGATCTAAATTACTATTTTATTGCATTATTGCTAAACGTACATGACTTAGAGTTTTCTATTTCTTGATAGGTAATTGACTTAGAGTTTAATGTTAATTGAGCTATGTTCCTCATTTTAAGTGCAACCACATAAGACTTATCAAAATGAAAACAAAAAAAGCATGGATGATGAAAAAAAAAGTCGAATAGACCCTTAACGGAAGATCTAAACTACTCTTTTATTGTATTACTACCAAACGTACATGACTTAAAGTTTTCTATTTTTTGATAGGTACTTGACTTAAACTTTAATTTAAACAACAATTAAACTATCAAATTGAAGAAAGATTTAGTTCCTGATTTTGCAAACCCTAAAGACGGCTCTACATATCTTGGACGTTGTTGAGCTTCATTCCGACTCACGCTATCTACCGCCTAGCTTGCCATGGTCGCTTCTTGGTCGCGGATCACCCAAAGACCATCCCCTGGATTGTTACGTTGACATTGATGAGCTATTCTCTATGCAGCTACCGGTGAAATTGACTATATCCCTGCTCGACGCAATTCCCTCTCACCTCGTCATGTCCTCATCTCAACCTTCAGCTCCAGTTGCAACTATGCCACCCCACCCTGGCCCGTCCTTTGGTTTAGTTGTAATGGGTTCCATGACCGCTTTGCCTATGACTTTGACTGCCTTATAAAATAAGGGCGGTTACGTCTCCATCCAAATCAATGAAACTGTTTATGCTAAGAGGTTGAAACAATGTCAAAATGCCTTGATTGGTTGTATAATGTTGGCAAGGGGGGAAGCATAGTGGAAAGTGGATGATTTGAAGGCAAAAGTGTAATACCCCGTCCATTTCTGACGAAATCCTTTGTAGAATTCCGACTAGGCTCGATTTGTTTCGATCAATATAGATCATATTCTTTAGTGTTTGAAGTATTGGTTAAGTGTTTGAGGATGATTTTTGATGTTAATTTGTAATGTTGGATGTTGATAAGTTTTGGGAATGGTTTTGAACAAGTTCGGAAGCGAGAAAAGTGAGGCAAGTGACTTATGTGCAAAAGCTGTAAAATCTCGTGTACTTGAGAATTAATCTAAAGTACGTGAGGTACTGTAGCACAAAGTACGTGACATTTAATCTAAAGTACGTTAGGTACTGTAGCCTCAAGTACTTGAGATTTTATCTAAAGTACGTGAGCTGGGTTTTTCATATGATGCACATACGTGAGATTAACAGTGATGTATGTGAGGTTTGGATTTTCAGTTCCAGAATGCATTTTTTTGACTCGTTAATGTACGTAGGTTTGCCACTTGCATTTTTTTCCCTCTCTCACCTTTAGATATATCCTCTTACTTTCTCACTGCTTGCCTAGTGTTCCTAATCATCTTTGGAGGTAAGATTATCATTCTTTTCTTGTTTTGATTCCTCTTTCATGCTTTTGATTCATGGTTTTGCATTTGGACGAGTTGGGCTAGGTTTCCAATTCTTGGATGATTTGTGATGTTCTAATGTTAGGGGATGCTTGTATGGGTTAGATGAGACTTAAATGAACTTGTTTCAAGCCTTGAATCAACAGATTTAATGAGTTATTGTGTTGGCTAGGGTTAGGTTCAGTTTTGATGTTTTTTGGAGCGATTTGGAGTTTGTTTGATGGAATTGATGATTGATTAATGTTCCCGAAGTTGTTTGGAAACAATGTGGGTGATTGGTTACATCGGGTATTGATCGAATCGAGAGTTAGTTATTTTTGAGAAAAAATATTTGTATTTTTGACATTTCTATAATTTTGGAAAGTTGGAGTCAAATTTGTAATTTCTATAAGTTGGATCCCGATTTGTAATTTTTGGAAAAATTGAGACACAGAATAGTAACTTCTGAAAAGTTGGGACTAACTTGTAATTTTACAAGTTAATGATTAAATTGTAATTTTTGAGAGTTCAGGGATGAATTTGAGAATTCTGACATCTGAAGGATTTTTTGGTGATTTAAGGATACTTTGAGGACTGTTATGAAATTTGTCAAGTCTCGGGGACTAAAGAGTAATTTTACACTAGTCGATGACCAAATTGTAATTTTACGTAAATTATGAATTTATGATCGAGGGTGACATATTCACATTCGATATATGTTTTCGGCAGCTATAAGGGTTTGCATTGCATTTTCATATCATGCATTTGATATGACCACAATACCACATTTTGGTATATGTCATGTTGTCCATATTCAGCTTCATGTTCCTGCCAGGAGGCTAGCCACCGGCAAGTGGGGCTTGATTGGAGATTGCACTTGGATTCTTAGGTGAGTGAATAACAGTTTCAGACGCATAGATTGTGTATTGAAACTACTATTATGTTTTTTGATGTGCTAAACATAATTATGAAAATGGACTAATCTAAAGATTGGTTAAATAGATAAAATGGCTATGTGATTTTTATAATCAACCCTATGTTTTATGAAATTAATATATATATGTATGTATTATATATATCTTTTCTATGATTTCAAATGATGAAACACATGTCTACGATTTATGCTATGAAGGATTATGATTTTGTTTTTATGATACGGGACACCTATGCTACGGGGTCGAAGTAGCATTTGGTATACCAATGATATATGTACTATGAAATCCCAGCTACCAGGGATGCCTGTAGCCACGTGTTCTGATCCAACACGTGAATTATTATGATAGTGGCCGAGTCCACATCACCCATGTTATATGATGCCACGAGCACACCCATGATTATGGTCCCTTATCAAAACTATATGTTTAACTATGAAAACATGTTTTAAGCATCAAAATGATTATTAAGTACGTTTTCATGCTTGCTAGATGCTTTGCTTGCGAACGATTTTTAAATGATTTTCGAAAGGCTATTACTTATAGCATGTATATATATATGTATACGTCTATACCTGCATGTGGTATTTTAAACTGTTTTCAAAACAGTCTTTGTGAGGTACGTATGAGGCGTTCTGGAGTGTTTTGCCTCATTGGGCCCTGACCCCCTTTCTTTCTATGTTTACTATCGATTATATTCTGCAGGTTCATCGTTTTTGGCTTCGGCAATTTTTTCTGCATGTTGGATACCAGTGAGGTGTCATTTGGTTAGTGACGCCCTTTTGATCGGGCTTTTATGTATTCATGTTAGAGCTCTACACCAGGTATATGTGGGTTATGGATGTATTTGAATATATATATATTTGATACTGGGTTGCTTTTCATACTTTGGTGTATTTTGATATATTACGATATATATATGTTTTGAATAATTTATAATATATGTTTATTATTTCGTTTGTTCTTAAATAACAAATGTTTTGGGTAGTAAGTTATGATCCATGAGGCTTGTGCGAGATGAGTCAGGCTCCCATAGACGGTTTGCCTCGTATGCCGGTCGCGGACCCCCAATGGGTCGTGACAAAAACTTCCATCTCTTTAGGGTCTCAAGGTGTTGTCGCCTTGTGAAAAGAACGAAAATGATAAGAGAACTTGAATAATTGAGAATCGTGAACGTCCCCTCATAACATGAAATCACATAACACAATGAGGTCAGGTTGCTCCCCAGGGGAATCTCCCACGCTCAAGTGAGTGAGGATTTTTCCAGAGTATTGGTCGAAGTGTCTAGTAGAACACACTCTTAAAAATGGTTGCTCATGTCTATTTTTAGGATGGTGTCTAACGGTTGAAGGATGTAACGTTATGTAATGCTTTGACATTGATGACAATGTGTAACATCTACGTTTTTTACTGAATATTTATGAACTTTTATTCACTCCTCATCAATTGCTCCCCACTCTTTTCTTCGGATTATCGGAGACAAGAGTAGATAAGTTTGTCGTGTTTTCCTTCTGAGTGTGAGTTGAATTTTCAATGCTAATGTTATTTGTAAGGGTCTTGTCAAAATTTATTTTTCTATGAAGGAGTGATCTGCGAATTCCTCAAGTTCCCCAGTCTTCATTGTGGTGTTTTTATATCAAGCTCCGGTTGGGCTTCCACTCAACTGAGCCTATTCCATTTTTTCTCTATTTGACTTGAGCTTCTTATAAGCCTGGGCCTTTGATTCTCTTTGGGCCATCCAGCGTTCCCTAGCCCGTTTTTTCCCTCCCATTTTTCTAAAACTGATCTTCTTCCTCTTTTGTTTTTGTTCCCTTTTTGATTTCTTTCCTTTTTACTGAATTAAACCCCAAATTCTTTCCTCGTTGCCAATTTGGGTGTATTTTTTCCAAAGATTCGTTGGCTTCCAAATTATATATTGTGCCTCCTTATCATACCTTGCTTTTTTTTTTTATCGTCGGCTCCATATCAATTCTCATCTTCGTCATCCACTGTGCACCCTGTTCTTCAGTTTGTATTCATCCTCCATAGTTTTTCTCTTTTTTGCTTTGCTTTTCATGCATCCGTATTTTTTCTTCTTGTGTTATCTGTTTATTATTATTATTATTATTAGTATTTTTTATGCTGTTATTTCTTCTTGTTTCTTTGTGGTATGATGCCTTCTTCCCTTTTGTGTTTCTTTTCCAGCGACGGTTTTGATGGCGTGCTTGGTCTTGGGCGGTGGCATGGCTTTTGGGAGGCGACATGCATGGTTCAAAATTAGGTGGTTCGCGGTTTGGATCATAATTGTAGCAGCTGCGTTGGTGGATCGAGATGATGTTGTGCTGCCATGTTCACGACGTTCGATCGATCCAAAATGGTGCCGAGTTCATGTGTTCCTGGTTGCCGTGTTGCTTGTGACGGAACGACCTTTGAACAGTCCGAACGACAGGCGTGCCTAACTCCTCGACGGAACGACACGTTTTATGCTGTTGTAGAGGAACGATCATAGAATTGGGCAAACGACCAGCTGCTTGACAATGCAAACGACTTGCCGTTCGAGATCCAAACCATGCAACAAGTCACGGCCTTTGCACTGGACCAGCTGCTCTGCACTCCTCTCAAAATGACATGCCATTGCCTAAGCCATCTGTCTCCCATCCGTGTGCCTGACCGCACAGCATATTTTGCCGTTTGCAATTTTTTTTTTGTTCTCTCTCTTTTTTTTTTTATAGACTACCAGTGTTTTTGTTTTTGCAGGTTGTTCCTCTTTGGCTCCTCATGGTTGGCAACATTTTTTCATTGAGAAAAATGCGTATATAATTTTCACGCTCTATTTTTAATTTTAATTCATTTATTTATTGCTGCACAAACTTTGTTGATGGCCCATTGCCGAGTTTTCTCGCGTACTTGTCCCGATAAATTATTCAATTTTAACCACAAGTCCACCATGCCTCCCTTAGATGTTGACACAATTCGTAACACTTATGGCATCCTTCCAGCTTGGCGAATTTCATTACCCGATTCGAGTTGTCTTTCTCCTTCACATGCATCGTCCGATGCGTTCGCGATGTTCGTGAGTTTGCTGAAACTTAGAGTTTCCTTTCCTCTTCCACCTTTCGCTATGAAGTTCTTGTCTGAAAACCAACTTGTCCTAGCTTAACTCTAGTAAAAAGGGCGGGCTCATCTCAAGGGTTTCCACATTCGTTGTATTAAAAAAGGGATAGAGCCTTCAACAAACCTAATACTTTGCTTCTTTCATACCCATGGTGGCTTGGACTCCATCACCCTTTGAAAGTCTTCTGGCGTTCATTCCATATACTCAGATGACCTTCGCAAGTCCAAATCCAAGTCCTCTAATCCTTGGTTTCTAGTCCATATGCTAGCATCTTTTTGGGATGCTCCTCTAGGGTGGTGCCACCACAGAGTTGACAAGTCAAAACTTTTGAGGAAAGACTCGAGGAAAGTGTTCGTGGACCAAATTAACATTATGATCGTTGGGAACGAGATTACCCATTCTATGTTGCTAGAGCCTCAAAACCTTGCTGCTGCAGGATGGTGTATTGACTCCAACCTTCTACCTACAAGCGATCTTGTTCATACACTTCACGAATTCGAAGTGATCAATCGTGATAAAAGTTCATCCACTTCCTTTGTTGTAGTTTCTCCAAAGGAACCTTCAAGCGACGACACAACTGTTCATTCGCTTGATCCCTTTATGTTCTGAGAAGCATCACCATCTCACTCTGCCTAAAGTTGGTGAAACCTTTCTTCCATGGAATGATGGCGAAGGAAAGACTTTCCAAGGTTCTGATTTCATGGCACATGCTTGGGATTTGGATACCGATTAAGTCGAGATGCGTCGTGTTGCTGTTAGATTAGTACTAAGCATGATCTTGCCTAGAGATAAGGAGTTCCTTTTCAGTCCTTCGAAGGAATGTTTTGATTCAGCTGAAACAGGTGCCTTGAAGGTGACTTTCTCTCCTTTCTTGATGCTCTTAATTTGCTTACTTTGACCTCTTCTACAAAGTTAACAATTATTTTCTATTGCCATGGCACAAAACACTCGACACCGACTAGGCGTGGAGATTGCGGCTCATAAATCTGAAAAAATGAAGAATAATGATCCTCAGCTTGCCAATGCCGACTTTAAGCTTCAGTTGAGACTCTAGAATGAGGGAAGAAGATGCTTGAGGTATCCTATTATTCAATTGAGACTTTAGAACAAGATAAAAGGAAGCTCATGCATCCTATTCCTCACCTATTGCCAACTTTGATGCTTTTGTTGGGTTTCTTATGTGAATAAACATCTAATGTGCGCATCAGAAAACAACAAAATCACACAAGAAACATCACAGGAACACTGTATGTAATCATAATTAATTGAACAAGGCCGAACATGTGTACCTATTTTACTTTGCCGAATTGTTTTCTCCAAAACAAGGCTGGCCGAATTTGATTTCTCCTTCCTCCTTTGTTTGTGCCGAATGCAATTGACCTAGGGACTGCCAAAAGACGACTCCCTTCTACTCTCACACACATACAAGATTGATGGTTAGGCTAATGTGTGCTAGCACTAAAACTACTTTATTGCCTTGAGAAATTTAGATATAAAGAGAAGAAGCAAAACATAATTCTCTTTTCTCTTTTGGAGAGGTGGCCGAACCCTAGACTAGCAAGGATGGAATGAGAATCAAATTCTCTTCGTATTTATTATTAGGGTTTCAATTGGAGTAGGAAAATGAAAACCCTAGCTGAATTTTGAAGTGTGCAAGAATCAAATTCTCTCTCCTCCAATTTAGGTATTTTGGCTAGGAAAGCAAAGGAGAAAAAATAGCAGTGTCACTCAACCCTAACCCTAGCCGAACTTGGAGAATCAGTGAGAGAATCAAATTCCTTCCTTTTTCTCAATTAGGGTTTTGGCAAAGAAGGGAGAAACCCTAGCCAAAATCTTCTCTTCATTTTCTTTCCTTTTACGTAATTAATTAAATCTTATTAATTAATCACTCTTCTTAATTAACACCCCATAAGGCAGAATTCTTAATTGAGCCTAATGAGTGTGCCTAATTTCATCTTGGCCCATTTAATTATGTTTTAATGATCAACACAAATTAATGGCCCAGCAATAAAACAGTCTTAACCCTAACCCAGATCTTTATTGTGTGCGATCATGTAGGTTCACTCAATGTTGGCAATGTTAGTTATGCTCTAGGGCCCAGCAACATTGTAATCTATTTAATTAAATAAAATGAGGTATTATTTTATCTAGTTATTATTCTTGTGCATAGTTAACTTGATAAAATGTCCATGAATGGTTATTCTACTTAAGTTAAATCAAATACGTGATTTGATAGTAGATCCTTAAGACTCTAAAGAATAACATTCTAAATTATCCCTGGTCGATTGTTATCATAGAAGTGATAACAAATCAAGACTAGTATGTGCCCTGTGAGATGACCATGTTCTACAAGGTCATGGGATATAGAGATATCAATCAGATGCATAAATACATGTTAGGGAACATTGTATTGGATCGATCTATTCATGAGAATACTACATGGTTATATGTCATAAGTAGTTCTCATGCAATGCTTATACTGGAAATCCTTAGACCTAAAATCGCTATAGATTCTAGGTGAGGATTAGTATCTTTGACCATTTGCCTAACACCTTCCGTAATTGGGGGCAAGTATGGACTTGATTGGGTATGCTAAGAATCATGCTAGAAATATGAGTGAAGTGAAGGGATTACCACTCTCTCATAAGAGAGAGAAGATATCACCGACCACTTGATAAATGACACTGAGTAGTGCATGACCATGCCCAAATGAAATGATAAAAGAGTTATCATTTATTTGATTGAGTCAATGTCATTTAGAGATCAAGAAATTTTTTAGAAAAAAATGAGGATGACATGTTTCACGCCTCATGCTAATCCTGATATCGAAAGGTAAAGGATTGTATAAGGTTGCAATTAGATTTGTTGGCTCCAGTCGACATTCATTCAATTTGGGTAGTCACTACGTCTTGCTAGAGGCCCCTTGTGATTTATGAGTATTAATGTATTTTAAAATCATTTCCAACATTGAATGAACCTATGAGATCACAAACGAAAGATCTGGAACGAGTTTTATCTCTCTTTTTGCAATTAGGTCAAATGTTGACGTAAAGTGCATAGGTGAATTTCGGCTATGGTTAGTATGGGTTAATTATATGATAATTCAGCCCATGGAATGTTTAATTAATTAATCATGGATTAATTAATTTAATAAAGGACCATATAGTGTAAGAAAATTAAGCTCAATGGCCATATCCTAAAAGTTAGGAGCCTTTCCCTTTAAAGTAGTAATTAGACTTTTCTAACCCTAAAGGAGTGTGTGGCCGGCCATGACATGATTTATTAGGGTTTTTTGAGACATCATAACCCTAATAGGATCACCTTAACAGTATATAAAGGCCTAAGGTGTGATTCTACATCTAACCCTAATTGAGTTGGTGTTTTCGGCTCTAAGAGAACACAACCTAACCTAGCATTGCCAAACCCTATATTCACCATTAGAGAGTGTTTAATTTGGTGCTGGCACACCTCAACTCGTTCTAGTATATATCTAGTGTGTGTGAAGTAGAGACCTTAGTCTTAAGGCTAAGATTCTTGCAAAGCTTGGAGCAAATCTAAGGAGTAAGGGTTCGTCCTTGGCAAAGGTGAACTAGGGCTCTTGGTGAATAATCAAATTTGATTCAGCAGTCATCATGTAAGTAAAGATCTGATCTTTATTTAATCTATCAATCTTAGTTTGTTGTTGGAGTGATTAGATGAAAATTTTTGTTATTCCGCCTGTGTTTTCATGCTAAAAATCCAATAGGCAATGGACCCAAAATTAATTTAAAACCCATAAATCATAATTTGCCTCTAGAAAGACATTATGATTACCCAAATTTAAATGAATGTCAATTACGAATCAACATAACCTAATTACAACCTTATACAACCATTTACCTCTCGATATCAGAATTAGCATAAGGCATAGAACCGATCACCCTTATTTATGCTAAAACATTTCCTTGATCTATTAGTGATCCTGAGTAAGTCAAAAAAATGATAACACTTATCACTTTGTTTGGGTGTGGCCACACACTACTCAGTTTCACTAATCAAGTTGCCAGTGATATCTTCTCTCTCTTGGAGAGTGGCAATCCCTTCACTTCACTCATGTTCCTTAGGATGATTCATGACATGCCCAATCATACCCATTCTTGTTACTCATTACAAATAACATTAGGCGTATGTCAAAGTATACGAGAAATCACCCAAGAATCCATAGTGATTTCAGGTCGAGGGATTCAAGTA
>CAODLS010091747.1:0-10603 GCA_948243855.1 Flueggea neowawraea | reverse complement strand
GAATTTCCCACAATAATAAGAACCAAGTTATTCAATGAAATTAACTATTAAATATAAAGGTTGGAATAAGCAAGTAGAAAGATAATGTTTGAGCCCATACCCTGTCCAATTTACGGGAGGCACCAGCATTGGCATATAAGGAATCACCATGTGCCTTGCCTGTTTGAAAAACAAGCATAAATCAGAATCATCCAAGTACACCAGGATAGATAAAATTTTCAGAACTCATCTAGTGAAAAAAAAAAACCTTGCAATAATGTAATTTGAACCTTCCTACGGGGACAGGTAACTTACAGATTTCTCAAGACCTTTGCGGACAAGTGCATCACACGCTATAACACCATATCTCCTACTAGTTTTCGTATGAAAATAAATCCACACAAAATATAAAATCAATAATGCCATGATCTATTTATGCTTGCAAATGTCAATCAAACAGATATCCACTTATTCTTACTGTGCATCATTTGTAACATTTTTTAAGGTGTGCACAAAAGCAGGGCGAATATCAGGTGGAGTATCCCCTAATTGATCGGTCGGAGGCTGTATATAGGCTGTTTCTATCAACAATTGTAACAACATGCAGCCAACCTAGGATATGCAAAAGCATTAGAATACAATGAAAATAATTCAGCAACATGATCCCCTAAATCTAAATGCATAACGAACCTTGACTTGAGTGTCCTGACCCCAAGGCGCTAAGTCGTCCTGACTCTTGATGATCTTTTTTACTTGATAATGCTTTTGCTTCGCCATCAACATGGCAACTCTATTTCTCAGCTTCTGTTGTTCTATACTTAGTTTCTCAAAATCTTTTTTAACTTCTTCAGCTAACGCATCACCCAATCCACCTTCAGTTTTGTCAAAATCTTTTTTAACTTCTTCAACTAACGCATTACCCAATCCACCTTCAGTTTTCTTTCCTTTGGAAATCTTCTTCTTCCTTGTCTTCTCCAAAAACTTGTGTATCCTAGCCTGATCCAAAGAGTACATATAAGTTCTCAACACAATAAAATTCAGAACCTAACAGCACATAAGCATACTCACCTCAGTCTCAATTCCCTCGCCCACGGCAATAGCAGCTTTAACAACTCTAACAGTCCCATTTCCGCCATTGCCACTCATTAATAACGCCATAAGCTTATGCATCATAATGACAGCCATCATATCAGCTGGCAACTCATTAAAATACGGTCCATGGCTCAACTTATTCCTCTTTTTCATCAAACACGCCTCCTGCTCTTTCGCAACTGCGTCCCTCAAAGGCTCAAACCAACCCAGAAACAGAGACTTCACGTATGGCAAATTTGGTGCAAGCTTTTGTTCACACATATCCTCCAACATTTTCTGATACTCCTATGCCACCGTCTCCCACGCTTCGGTCTCCATCTTCATTTATCTCCTTTTAAGAATATAATACTTCCCTATACTTATTCCTGCCACCATTTTCTTCTGTTGTGGCCTAAACTTTGGCTCGATGTTCTCTTGTTGCTTATTGTGTTGCTCAATCAGCTCCTGCAAGTCGTTGGACCCCGAAAAATCAGACTCATCAGTCGATGAAATAGCCCGTGCAGCAGCAGTCACATAACCCCTGCAAAAGATACCAAGAGGGTTTAATGTGACGCTGCAATCTCGACATGTGAATACACCGATTCGGAGAAAACCCAGTAGAGGATTTGGAGAATTGAGGAGTGTTTGGGTCTCCAGAGGTCTGGTTTTCTCAATGAAGTTTGAGTTTTTGCAATAAGTTGTGGTGTTTGAAGGACATTTAAGCTTCTTAGAAGCAGCTCTCTTAGCTAAATTTCTCCACATGATTAATAAAAAGAATGAATGAACAAACAAAGTCGGTGAGAATGGAGACAAAGAGAGAGACTTTGAAGGCGAGGGAGATGGAGAGGGTTTGAAGTGGATGCAGTTAATGGTATGACATGGAAACTAGGTGTCTGGAGTTGTGATTCACTGAAGAAAAGCAAAGAGAGCCGCCTTAAAACCTCCCTTAAAACCTAGTAGCTCCAATTTCTGATATTGGGTTTTCAAGCCCGCAGAGTCTTAAACATACATTGGAAGCAAGGCCTATTTTCTGTTATTTGAGCCGACACTAATTGCGCATTCTCTTTTGGGAGAATTACAATTTTATAACAAAAAAAATTACTATTTATTAAAAACAAGATATCAAGCTTACAAGTATTGAAGATATCTCTAATGCACTAATCTATTTTAGAGTTAATGAACTTATCACATCAATAATTTACTAATTTTTCACTCCATAAATCATTTCTTCTAATGTTAACCTCTTACTATACTTTAATATAAGACTCACAATCTCTTCATTAATTATTTCTAATGTTAACCTCATATTATAATTTATAATATCTAAATTATAATAAAAAATATTTATTTGACATAAATATTTTGTGAATTAATATTTGAATTAAAAATAAAACGAATTATAATATTTATTTTAATAATTATTTAATTGAATTTTTGGACAATAAAATTTTTAGTGAAATAAAATTTAATGGTGATTTAAAATATAATTTAATTCAAAAATTAAGAAGGTGAAAAATTGAAAAACAAAATTGAGCAAAATGAGAAAAAATTGAGCAAAGTGACAAATAATAAGGAAGATTAAAGTTGTGAGAAAATAAGTGAGAGAAGAGTGAAAAGAGTGAGTGAGAAGAGTAGAAAGTATATATTTATACACAAAAAATGAAAAAATAAAATAAAAATATATTAAAAAAATTATTTGTGCCTGGGGAGAAGAGCAACCAACCGTTGTTCACTCAGCAGCCCTGCACTGGTGTTGCTCTAAGAATGTCACTTATGTTTACCACATATTAGAAATGTCATTTCTTTGAAATCCTGCGAGAAATTGTCATATTTTCGTAAGAAATTGATTGTTGGCCCAAATAGCAAACCAAGAGGTGGGTGTTGAATTGGTTTTTAAAGATTAAAATCAGTTTTGTGGACAATTAATAAAACCAAGAATGATTTTGCAAAGTAACAATATAAGCACAAATAATGAAGAGTAAAAAGCTTACTGATGAGTAGTAATTGAGCTCAAAATGTGGAGGTGGAAACTTGATGTTTCAATCTTGCTAAGCTATACACACTTGAAAGTAATGTTAGAAGCAAAGATGTAAGTGTGTTAATCAAAGTAAACAAAGATAATCATAAGAGAGGTAAGAGAGATGAGATAAAACACAAGTAATTTATAGTGGTTCAACCAAACCAAGCCTACATCTACTACATAAGCTCATCACTTATGATTTTCCAATTCACTATCTTCCTCTTTGGAAAATAATACAACCACTTATTTCACGGAGGCAAGCTTCTTAATCACTTCAAGCTTCACAGGTGCTTGAAAACCTTTACAACCTTTCCTAACCTTCACGAGTGTTAAGAGAACCTTTACAACCTTCATAACTTCAAGAGTGTTAGGAGACATTGATAACTCTCAACAAAATTACAGAAATGTGTTCGAAACACTCTCTCAAAGGATATGCAAATTTAAGATCAATGAGAGAAACTAACTCAAGACAAGTATATTAGCAAATAATTGCTCTAGAAAGAAATATGCATAATATGATCAATGCTTGTGTTTTCCAAGTGCTTCTTAAGTCTTATTTATAGCCAAAGATGTCCTCTTGTCTGTTGTAAAAAGTTTAGAGTCACTGGGTTTGATTTTGTAACCGTTATTGCACTTTTCCCGAAGCTGTCAGACTTAATTGTTCTTCTAGTAGAAGTTTCAGTAGAACTTCTACTCCAAACATAATTATCCTGCAAAAATCAAACAATATATACATGGATATCTGGACTCATTTTCAGTGGGCTATACTTACATTTGATCCATTTAGATTATCTTGGTCCATGTCTACATAACTACTCTTCAGATAGAACTTTCACCAAAACTTCTACTCCAAGAGTACTTAAGCACTTGAAGTATTTCATTTACTTATTTTTGGGCTGCAATTATTTCGGTCCAACTTTCTCTTGCTGGAATCTTTTGAGTCTTCAAACTCATGTTCCAATTCTCTTTTAGGATTTACCAAAATACATCATAAGATAAAAACTCATTTACTTAGATTAAGTCCAAATCAATATTTCCTTAATATGTCCATACTCCCAATTTTTCTTTCCTCTTGAAGACATAAAATTTCATACTGCAAATTTTGAAGTAATAACATCAATGTCTCAATGATAAGTATAGATAATGATAAACATCTAATGAAACATATTAACCTCATAAATTAGTCAAGTTCACACAATCATTTTTATCTATATCAAATATGTAAATTAATCCAATTTTACTAAATTAATCATCATCATTAATTATCATTATTTGTCATCATCAAAACATATTAAGTGAACATAAGAGGTCAACATTGACTTTTCGCAAAAAATTAAATTTTTTTCTAAAATATTTGTAATCTAGATTGTATTTTTAGGTTTACAATGGCTCACAATAGAGTACACAATTCATATTTTTAAAGAAAGTGTGCATGATTTTTTTATTTCATTATTTTGTTAAAAAAATTCAACAAATTTGGCAATTTCTTTTGTTCACAATAGTTCACTTATATGGTAGTTTTTTTTGTTTACACAATACATATTTTAAAAGGTTCACAACATTTCACACAATTCATATTTTTCAAAAAGTATAAATTAATTTTTTTAGAAATTTTAACGAATTTTACTCTCAAATTTTTTTTTTAGTGTCGATTTTGACTTTCACAATAGTTCATGATGTATATTATATTGTACATTATTGTTAACCATTGTGAACTATTTTGAACTAAAAAACACCAATTTTATGATACACAAATTTGGTTCACAATAGTTCACAATGTACATAAAATGGTGTACATTATATTGCACATTATTGTGAACTATTTTGAACCATTGTGAACAAAAAGAACAATATTTTTTTAAACAAAATGTTAAAATGAAAATTTTAAAAAAATGTTAATAAAATCAATTGTGAACTACTGTGTACTATTGTGAATGTTTTATTGTGATTAAGGCATTTAATATTTTTTTTAAAGGAGAGACCAAAGAACATTTTTTAAAAGTAGTAAGTTAATGAAAAATCCTATTATGTGAAAAAATATCAAGCTCAGTATAATATCCCGTTGGATCTTGATCGGTAACAATATAGTTTTTCGATATGTTTCGCTTTGATCTTGGTTGTTTGGAGTTTTGAGTGGGTGATCAATGGTTTTCATTGGGGTTACTCAAGTTAGCAAGTAGGTATAACTCGAGTAAGATGAACTATGGATAACTCGAGTAAGTTTTTTGCGTAACTCGAGTAAAGAACGGGTTAGATAACTCGAGTTAGTTATTTGGTAACTTGAGTTAGCCATGTAAAGCTGAAACAGTTTCTCTTCATCTTTATAACACCCAACCGCCACTCACTCCTCATTTACTCCTCATAACTCGTCAAGTTTGAGCTCTTCACTACTCTCATTGTTTCTCCTTGGATTCCTAGCACCTATTGAGGTAAGATTGACTATCCATTGCTCCTATTTCATCATTGTTCATGCATCAAGGTTGCGTTCTTTGTTTTGGGTCTAATTTCTTTATGGGTTTGGATTTTGAGTAATTTTTTGTGGTGATAAGTGATTAGAGATGTTAAATCGTGTTAGTTAGAGACTAGAAACTCTTGGGATAAGCTTTGAATCATGAGATTTGAGGTAGCTCTTGTATGAACTAGGGTTTGAAAGAAATTGGTGATTTTCGTGATGATTCTGAGTTTCTTTGGTGTTTTTGAGCTCGATTTCGTGTTCAGTGGATTGATTAGACACAATGTGGGTGTTTGGTATCAATTTTTATTGGTTAAATCAGAGTAGATCTAATTTGAAAAATTCTGGAAAAGTGTCTTATTCGAGTAAGCCATTTGGCTAACTCAAGTAAGTCACTTGGTGTATAACTCGAGTTAGCACTTAGTCTAACTCGAGTTAGCTGGAGATGCAACTCGAGTTAGCTATGGGTTTAAGGAACCAAAATGTGTAATTTTGATACTTTGCAATTTCTGAGAGTTCGGGGACTCTTTTGAGGATTCTAACTGTTTGGATGAATAATTGGATAATTTCGGATATTTTGAGGAATGTTTTGAAATTTGTCAAGTCTCGGGGACTAAAACATAATTTTAAAGTGGTCGGGGACCAAACTATAATCTTACGAAGATTATGAATTTATGATCGAGAGTGATGGATTCACGTTAGATATATGTTTCAGTGGCTATGGAAGTTTGCATTGCATTTGCATATCATTCATTTGGTATAAACCACAGTATCACATTTTGGTATATATCATGTTGTTCATGTTCAGCTTCTTGCTCCTGCCAGCGAGGCCAACCACCGACTAGTGGGGCTTGACTGGTGATACAGTTTGGGCATTCAAGTGAGTGGATAGCAGTTTCAGACACATAGACTGTGTCTTGAAACTTCTATTATATTTTATGGTGTGCTGAACATGTTTATGAAAAATGAACTAATCTAAAGATTAGTTAAATGAATAAAATAATTATATGATTTTTTTATTATCAACACTATGTTTTATGAAATTTATATATATATATATATATATATATATATATATATTATATATCTTTTTATGATTTCAAATGATAAATTGCATGCCTATGATTTATCCTATGTAAGATAATGAATTTTGTTTTTATGATACGTGACACCTATGCTACAGGGTCGAAGTAGCATTTAGTATACCAATGATATATGTACTATGAAATCTCAGCTACCAGGGATGTCGGTAGCTACGTGTTCTGATCCAACACGTGAATTGTTATGATAGTGACCGAGTCCACATCACCCATGTTGTTTTGTGCCACGTGCACACCTATGCTCACGGTCCCCTATCGATGATATATGTTTTGACTATGAAAACATGTTTTAAGAATCGAAATAATTTTTAATACGTTTTCGTGCTTGCTAGATGTTTTGCTTGTGAACGATTTTCGAAATGATTTTCAAAAAACTATTACTTATAACATGTATATATAAATACGCATATGTCTATACCTGCATGTGGTATTTTTGAACTATTTTCAAAAAAAAAATTATGAGGTACGTATAAGGCGGTCTGGAGTGTTTTCCCTCATTGGGCCCTGACCCCCTCTTTTTTCTATGTCTACTGTTGATTTCATTCCGCAGGTTCACAGTTTTGGCTTCGACAACTTTTCCGCATATTAGATACTAGTGAGGTGTATTTTGGTTAGTGACACCCTTTTGATCAGGATCTCTTATGCATTGATGTTAGAGCTCTACACTGGGATGTTGTCAAGTTACTGGGTTTTCTTTTTTATTTTTTATATATTACAATATATATATATATATATATGTGTGTGTGTGTGTGTGTGTTTTGAATATTTTATTTATGATAAATGTTTATTCTACCGTATGTTTTTAAATAACAAATGTTTTGATTAAATAAATTTTTTAATCAATTGCTTTGGGTAGTATGTTATGATCCATAAGGCTTGTGCGAAATGAGCTAAACTTCCATAGACAGTTCGCCTCATACGCCAGTCGCAGACCCGCAACAGGTCATGACAGTTAGGAACTTAAAAGCAAATTTGGTTAACACAAGCGGCTAGGGTACTGTTGTGTACTAAAAAAACAAAGTATTTTTAGGTTCACAATGGTATACAACTGTGAACTATTTATTGAGGTTAAGACGTTTAGAATAATTTTAATAAAAGTTAGGGACTAAACCTTTTTTTTAAAAAAGAAGAAGAAGAAAGACAACAAATAGGGTTCTCTAAAAAATGAAAGAAAGACAACAGGTAGGGTTCTTTAACAACCCTATCCGTCGAACCCAAACCCTAGCCCCTTGGAAAGATATCCTTTTTCCTTACCGCCGCCACCACGCCTATGTCACTACTGTCATCGCTCGGTGTCGCCTCTGTTGCTACTGCCATTGAGAGACGAGAGCAACGAGAGACAACGACGAGACTGAAACCAACAAGAGACCAAGATCGATGAGACTAAACATGACGAGACTAATAACAATGAGCGACGACTAACGACTGACGAGCGACTCGCGACGACGAACGAAAGAGCAAAAGTTCAAAGAGGCCGTGAGGAAGAGAAAGAAGGCATGGAAGGAACAACGTAGACAGGGTAGGGGAGAGAAGAGAGACAGCTGGGGGAAGGCAGAGGAAACTAGATCTTATTTCGACGAGGTGGAACGACACAAGGTGGAAGACCAACGGGAAAATGAGAGAGATGACGGAGTGAAGGATGTGAGGTAGCTATAGTTTGGGTGGGAGAGAGAGAACGATAAACTGTAGAGAGAGAAATAGTTAAAAAAATAAAATGAAAATTTTAAATTTATATAAAAAATTAATGTGACATTTTTAAAACCTAGTTTCAAACATGTGGCTTTTTTTAAAAAGCAAACATAAAAATTGACATTTCTGTAAGATTGAAACATTGGCTGTTATTTTTAAAAATTGTGGCAAAAAAAATGACAGACGGTCTAATTAGCACTTCTCTTTTCTTAGAATCGGGACAAATTAAGAAAATATTTTTGGTGGTAACTGGTAATTACGTGATACACCTACAAAAATTCGTAATATTTATTCCGTATTATGTTTATTACAGATGCATTTTGAATATTTCATCCGCATGCGCGTCACTTTTCAGATTCACGGATAAGTTATTTATTCTGTATGGACAGGTTATTCCGTACGGACAAGTTATGTTGTTTATATGTTATTTATTATTTATATATTATTTGAATATTGTTATATATTGTTCATATCTTATTTATATGTTAAAAATAATAAAAATAAATCTGTATTTTTATATTTTATTGATACATTGTTTATATGTTGTTTTCAACATAAACAAGATATATGTTGATTTGTTGTTTATATGTTTAAAACAATTTATAAATAAATTTATAATTTATATATTGTTGATTTGTTGTTTATAAATTGTTTATATGTTATTGATATCTTGTATATACGTTATTTTTTTTTCTTTTTTTTTTAGGGAAAATTGGAGTCGGGGGGCTACTGGTAGTGGTGTACCCCTGTTGGGCGTGACATTGCAGACAGATAATATCCGTCGTCGAATGTTGATTTTCTTGGTGGTAGCCGATAGAGCCTCACTACGACACCCGTCAGGAGCTGAAGATTTATTCAATAAGCCACAAGGATATCCGGAGCCAGCTTGGGGAGACATGTGTGTCTCGAACTCGGGTGGGTTGGCATAGGATATTGCCCATTCCACTGGACCACCTCTCAGGAGGTATATATATATTGTTTTTAACATATAAATAACGCGCATACAAAATATCAACAATATATAAACAACATTTAAGTTTTAAAATAAGAAATAATATATGAACAAGTTTAAACAACTTTTAAACAATTCCAAACTTCACTTGTATAGAAAAATAACATATAAGTAAGATATTAACAATACATAAACAACATTCAAGTTTTAAAGTAAAATACAACATATAAATAACATATGAACAAGTTTTAAATAAGTTCGAAAAATAAGTAAATTTTAAACAAATTCTAAATAAGTTTTAAACAATTCCAAATTGGGACCGTAAAAATATAATTTATAAAATTAGTACCATAAGCACATTATTTCGAAATTTAGCCCATATTTTTGTAATTATTGTGTGTTCACTAAATATATATGAAACTTGTTTAACATATATTTAGTTTTGTTCTTAATATATACTGTATTTTTAAGAAAAATTAAGAAAACATTTTTATAATTATCTTCAGATTGTCAGTGTTTGTGTAAACACCCTATTAACGCTAGGATGGTCTCAAGAAATAATAGCCATTCTTTACTACTATTTTTTTTTTGAACTCTTCACCACTAATTAATGTATACTACAATGGTAACTATCAATATTCAAATAGTTTTTCAATATTTACCATTGATTCATTCTACTACTTATCCACATATGGACCTAGCTGAATAAGTAAAAAAATAGTAATACTAGTACGTAGATTTAACCTAATTGATTTGACTTGTTAGTTTTAATTGATTTTTTTCTTAAAAAAAATTTCAATATAAAAGTTTAAACATTTAAAAAAATAATAATAATGATTATCAATATCTAGATAGCATTTAAAGAACCGTAGCTTTCTTTTTGGAACTTCAATTATATTTATGTGTCTAAATAATTAAGACATGAACAGTCCATTATTTCTCTCTTTTTTTCCTTTTTTTTTGCAAAAACCAAGAGCAAAATACCTTATAATTATTCCCAAATCAAAATTGTCATGCAAGCGAAACGATTGTGTTCCCACCAAAATTAAAGTATTTTTTTTTACGATATCTTCTTCAGATTTCTAATTTGAATATTTACAAGCGGTCAAGATGAAGATGCTTATTTTATCTAGAGTTTCCGCAGCAAGTATTTACTGAAAACTTGGCATCTTATGGAAATGGATTATACTCCATTTCTTTCCAAAAATTTCCTGATATGTTTTTATCAAATGAGACATACGATGATGAACAGAGTGCCTGATAATTGTTATGACACCAGAAAATATTTCCAGAAGTTGACATCCCCATTCCTTCACCTTCGTATCACCTGAAGAAAGAAT
>CAODLS010091553.1:0-13179 GCA_948243855.1 Flueggea neowawraea | reverse complement strand
ATAAGTTGCAAGTTTCGGATCCCATGTCATACGTCCGACACCCACCTGAGCACGAGCCCGATTATGAGCATTGATGTAGTCTTGTGGAGTGTTTTGAGCATTGGTTGTATGGAAAATTGCCAAGGCAATCACACAAGTAATAGCTAGTGAAGCCTTGTTAATCATCATTTTGGCAATGGAACGTAAATATTTTCCCTTTTATGCTTGATGATAGAAATTGGCCGATGCGATTGTTATATAGAGAGTTCAAATGTGAAAATTTATACTATTATTTAATGTTGTTTACAAAATATGGGCATTGAAAGATTAAGCCATTGAAAAATTAAGCCCTAATCATTGTATAGATTGATTTTACAAAGAACTACATAGAAAGTTGTTTGAGTCAGATGTAAGGATAGTCAAATAATTATAAAAATAAGGAGTATTCTAAGATAATGTGCCACCAAATAGACTGATGCAGCCTCGTTTATTATTAATAATTTTTTTAACCAAAGCTATGCACATGGTTTGTGCCTAGTCAAGTACAGTTTTTTATCCTTCCATATGCAAGATTATACTTTTTTTGGACTACCATATCCAAAGTCAGGTCTCTACCACCCACTATAGGAGCCATGAGTAGTTACTTGTTCCTTTTCTTCCTCACTTCTAGAGAATTAAAGAATAATTTTATGATTGAACGATTCATGTAAACTAGTTGAAGGTCAGGTCATTTCATTAATATTTGCATAATAAAATTTTCATTTTTTTAAAAATTAATATAATAAATAGTAATGATTTGTTCCGTATACATAATTGATTTTACTTCTTTTATTTTAATATTTTTGTGTTTTGTTATCGATCTGAATTGGTTATTTACAGGACCGAACTATTGATTAAACTAAAACTATCAAATACAATCAAACTAAACTGAAGAAATTAAAAAAAAAATATTTCATCAAACTTATTTAGTTAAATATTCAAACCTTTTCAATGTTTGAGTTAGAACTGTCAATTTTGGACACGATCCGTTTAAACGACACAATTCTATACGAAGTTAAATGGGTTTGAGTTTTCCATAAACGGGTTCGGGAACCCTTTTATGACATGAGAAAATGGGCTTAAACGGGTTCAACTCGTTTAATATAACCGGATTAAATTGGTTGACCTATTTACAACACAACCCGTTTACAAATCTTAATATTTCTTTTATAAAATATTTAATTTACTATTCTTATTATATATATATATATATATTGTATTATACAGGTGCAAAGAAAGACGATATGAAGATTATTATGGAGAATAAAATTTATTAAAAAAGAATGGTTTATATTTTATGTTGAGAATTATAAATTTTAATAGATGTTGTAATTTTAGTTGTTTTGTATTTGATTTACCTTTATTTAGAATATTATTGTGTTAGTGAATATTATAAATGAATATTTATTATTTTAGTTGAAGTTATTTTAGAGTTAATAATTCTGTATTTGTACTATAAATAGGTTAAATGTGTTAAATAAGTTAAACGTGTTAAACGAGTTAAACCGTGACACGTGACCTGTTAACAATAAACGGGTTGTGTCGTGCCAATTAGCCTAAATTTTGTATCGTGTTCGGGTTGACATTAAATGAGTTCGTGTCATAAATGGGTTAAGTATAGTTAATAGTAAAGTATAGTTTGAGTTATTCCTTTTCCACAAGAGCCAATTCATTCAAATAGTTTGTAAATAATCAAGTATAGTTTTTTTTTGACACTGCCAAGTATAGTTTTTTTCCTTCCATGCAACACATTATTTATTAAATTTTGGACTACTATTCCAAGTCAAGTCTTTCTTATCCGGTTCTTAAGTCAAGTCTTTCTTATCGTATTCCTTCTTTAATCTCTAAAAAAAATTCAAATGAAAACTGATAAAACAAATTGAAAACATAACAAAGACAAAATTAAAATTAAAATTAAATTAAAATCAGAAGAAAAAAATTGAATAAAACCAAAATAAAAGAAACAATACTTACGAAACTAAACGAGAAAGAGTTCATATTTAACTAGAAACAAAAAAAAATAAAAAAACAAAAATCTGAATTAAAAAATGGAACACCGAACGAAAATAAAATGAAAACAAGAGATTTAGCTACCATTATTGAATAATAAAAAATTTTTTTCGTTCAACTTTATTTTGTGAAGTTTCTTAATTATCTATTTATAAAAAAGTTTTTCAATTATTTTTTTGAGGATTAGTATTAGTAGAATTTGCTCAGAACTAACTTCAAAATGTAGAATTTGTCAAGTTTTGACAAGGATGACACTAAATAATATTCTTAATGTGTGGTTGACGTATAAACTTCAGTATTTAATGATATTTAATCCTCATTATTACTCATACGTAATTAATCTATTCGGCTAGACCACTTAAATATATTAAACTAGTCCAATAACCGTGATACGTGGTACATACAGTAAATTATAATATTTTTTTATTTATATTAATAAATAATATATTTTTTTTAAAAAAAAATTTTAAAATTAGTACTTCAATAATAAAAATTAAAATATTGACAAATTAAAAGAGAAACTATAATTATTAAATATTTAAAATTATTATAAAAATTTCATAATTTTATTTATAATTATTTTATGAATTAAATATGTTATTTTTTCCTAAAAAAGTATATAAATTCATCAAAATAAAATATTCTAATTCATATATTATAATATTAATCAAGTGAATACTTATGCATGTATTGAATTAAGTCAATATAACTAATATTATCTTAATTTGATTGAAAATATCAAATCACCACTAATTTTTATATCTGATTCTCCCTTTTCAAAAAGAGTAATATGTTGACAAAATTGATATAAATAATTGCATAACAAAAATCAATATATAAAACGAAGGTCGAGAATTTTTTGTTATGTAATATATACTGGCTTAAATGTATATATTGATTTTTGTTATATATTGATAGATATATTTAGACATGACCACGATTCATGAATCAGTAGTTCAGGTTCAAGAACCCTCTGAACTGAACCAAACTGCCTAGGGGCTGTTTTGGGCAGTTCGGTTTCAGTTCCGGTTTACGGTTTGGTTGGTTCCCTTGCCTTTTTTGGTTCTAATTCGGTTTGGTTCAAAACAATTTTATGTTAAAACCACTGGTTTAGGAAGGTTGAACAACTGATTTTGGTTAAAAATACTAGTTTAAAAGGATTAAGATTGCTGGTTTAGGAGGTTAATCGCTAGTTTTGGAAGGTTAAACAACTGATTTTGATTAATACTGCTGATTTATAAGGGTTGAACCGCCGGTTCAACAGTTTTCACTACCTCTGAACCAGAATCATTGCACTGTCATTTTTTACTGTGCGGTTCACGGTTCTGATCGGGTTTCAATTTTGAATGATCCAGTTCAGCGGTTCCGATTCACTTTGGTCATGTCTAGATATATTGATTTTAGAATTTTTTTATATTATATTACAAAAAAAGAGAGAGTAAAGATTTAAAACAGTTGCCACATATCAATCTATTAAAATGTCACTTATCAAAACCTAAAAAAAACTCTCAAACTTTAAATATATATATTAATTTATTTTTTTGACATTAAAATATTACTTATCAAATAATTAAGATGATATTTATTATAAATTTGAAAAAAATTCATATATATATATATATATATTAAATTCAAAATACAGTAATTGTCCCAATAATTTCGAATCATGCCCGCAACTTCAAAATCTAACTGTGAACGAAAATCTGGTTTGGCATGGCAGTTTTTACTGAGATGGTGTTTCTTGAAAAGGCTAAAAAGGCTGAAATAATTAAGGTTGAAAAATCTTTTTTAGTTTTTTCTTAAAAAAATAGGAACCTACGGAACGAAAAGGTCATAGGACTTGTGTCTTACCATTTCAAGATATATATATTTTTATATAAACGAGTCTAAAATAATATTTAAATATTATCTCTTGGCTCTTGTTTTGCTACTTTTAAGAAAATCATCTTTTCGATAAAAAAAGGGTTATTTTTCTTACAGTATCTGAAACTTAGGATATTCTATCACTCAGTTCTTGTCATTTCAAAAGTAGTTGTTTTATTTTCTAACTCTTAATTCCGTTTATTTTATTTAATATAAAATATAAAAAAAATAAATTACTCTCTATTTTAAGTTATCAGTGTACTTCAACCAAAACACTCGAACCTGATTGTGGAAGCGATGAGAGAGATGATAGTGTTGGATGTGGTGGCGGTTGGCAATGAAGAGAAGACAAAAGATAGAAAAAAATTAAGAGAGAGAAGAAAAAATAGGAATAAAAATTTTAAAAAATGTGAAAGATATTGTTTTTCCTGAATTGTAGGGTGGTATTTGAGATAGAATGAATGCTATTGGTGCCACCTGTATAGTTTCTACATGTGATATATATCTTGACAAAAAGTTAGAATATGTATCCTAGGTTATTTTAATATAGGAAAAAATACTAAAATATCCTATCGGAAAAAAAATAGGAAAATTATAGAAAAATTTTAAAAACATAATTAAATTTCAAAAATATAAAAACATTCATAACCTATACAAAAATACAAATACAAAATTAAAATTTAAAAAATGCAGAAAAAATACAAAAAATGAGGCCAAAATGTTCAAAAATGAGTACAAAATGGTCTTATTTTGAACATACGAAAATGAAGACAAAATTTTCGAAAATGAGTACAAAATAGTCTCGCTTTTGAACATTGAAAATGAGTGCGAAACTAGACCAACCTAGTCTCAGTTTTGCACATACGAAAATTAGTAAAAAATTTGCAGATCTTCTTATATCTTTCCCATCCATGGTAGATAGAAACCCTAGCTGCCACCTCTAATTACACCATTCTTCCTTGTCGCTCTTGGACTCTCTCTCTTCTCTTGTTTAACTTGTGGTCTCTCTATTCATTCGTTGTTGGATATTGAAGGAGGAGAAAGAAAATGGAGATGGAGGAGAGGGAACTCAAGAGGAGAGAAGGTGGAGGAGATGAAAACTTAAGAGGGAAGAGGGAGACAAAGCAAGAATGCAAGGTGGACAAAGAAGTTAAAGAGGAAGGAGGAAGAACGAAGAGGAGAAAAAGGCCAAAGAAGGAAGTGGAAGGAGAAGACGTGAGGGAGGAGAGAGAGAGAGAGAGAGAGACAGAGTGGGAGAATATGAAAATGAGACCAAAACTATCTCAGTTTGGAAACTGTCTCAATTTTGAACAGATTTTTATATTTTAAAAATTTTAATTCTGTTTTTGTATTTTTAAAATTTTAATGCTTGGCTGAATATTAAAGAAAATATAATTGAAAAGTGAATATGTAGTGTAATTTTCTCAAAAAAAAAATTGACAAATTTTCTTTGCCTCTGTTCTTTTACAGGGATAATTTTACAAAATGTTTATCTTCCAGCAATTTTGTGTTTTAATAAACAAATCGAAAAAATATATAAACATTCGATTTTATTTCACAAAATTTAACAAACTGTTAATAAGAGTAGAAAAGACATTTACCCAAATATTTATTGCTATTGCAAGTTTCATTGCATCACGAATTCTACACTCAATAGAGTGCAATCTGAAGCCCAACTTTTTGGTTTTAAATAGCATAACTACTGCCAAAAGAAAGAAATAAGAAATTAACTGCTCAATTTGTGTTCACACAAAGAAGAAATTAACTATTGCCAAAAGAAAGAAAGAAGAAATTAACTTAAACGAACCTGAAGAGAATGATCAGTCAACTAAACTAATTGTGGTATAAATGAAAAGTGAAAGGTCTTCGTCAACCTTCCAAAGCCGCCAACAAGATAACCCCAACACTTTTGTAACGTCGCTGTAACTCCGCAACTTACGGCGTCTACCGACATATTCCATTCTTCCAGTTTGAAAAAAAAAATCCACAAAATTATAGGAAAACATGATTCATGGAAAAACAGAATCGTCAAAAAGATAATAGAAAAGGAATTAAAGGAAAAAAAGAGAGAAGAATTGGGGTGATTTAACTTAAAGGAACCAAAAGAGGGTTAAGAAGGTTTAGAAGACTAGGAGGATAAACCTATGAGGATGAAATAAAACGCAATGTAAAAAATTCCTCCAAACGTTTTATACTGCTTTCGCCCAACATCTTCTGAAAAGAAATCTATGAAGAGAGTTAATCTTTGATTGTGTATATTTGTTGAAAATCCAAGTTATTGAATGTAGTCTTTGAATATTATTGGGATATTTTATTATTTGTGTAAATATAATCTTCCATTTTATTAGGATTATTAGTTTAATTCAGTGTGATGGAAAAATAAAATTCAAATATCAATGTTAAATTTTGAGAATGAAATTAATATCACTAACGCATATTACATTCTCAAAAATATACAGGACTCGAAAGTTATTACCCTTTTTAAAATGGTTTTACTTTTGATATTTGGACCTCTCTTGAAGCTAGACCTTTTTATTAGTTAGTTTTTAGCCTCATTGGTGAAGTAATTCGATAAATTTGATATTTTTTGCAATGGTAATTTGTCAAACTGATCATGTGTGTCAACAGAGCTTTTGGATTACCATTTCATCCAAACTCTTTTTAAAAATAGAATAATTCAATAAATTTTATAAACAAATGATTTCTACGTGGAATTTTGAGGTCTGTCTAGTTTCAATTTCTTAACGATTAATTTTCAAATTTACTAGTGGCTATCTACTTCTTCATAGAATAAAAAATTTAAATAAATAAAATAAAAAGATATAGTTTGGAAATATCTCAAAAAGTCTCTTCATCTCGTCATGTCAGTTTAGAAACATTGCGGTTATATGAATATTGATATCCCTATATATTAAATTGATTAACATCCAATAATTTAACTTAAACATATATATGCATTTGAAAAATGTACAAAGAATAAGCGATTTTTAAAATTAATAATTTTCACCGAATCTTTTCTAGTTATACGTAACAAAATAAAATGAAAAAGGAAAATGACGTATAAAATTTAAGTTGATTTTAAAGATTAATAATGGTTCAGATAATAACGTACTTGTTATAAAGTCTTTTCATTTTTTTATATTACTTTAATGATTTTTACAAAATCTTAGTGCTCATTCAGTAGTATCAAGTGCGAAAATTAGAAATGCTCTAAGGAGCATTGAATGGAGTAAGGCCCCTGGAATTGATGGATATTCCAATACTTTTTTAAAGCTTGCTGGAACATTGTTGGGCAAGATATTACTGTTGCTATCAGGGATTTTTTCAGTAATGGTAAGCTTCTGAGGCAAGAAAATTCTACTACACTCACTATTATACCCAGCCTCCCTGAATGAATTTCGACCCATCTCTTATTGTAATGTGCTATATAAAATCATTACCAAGATCCTCTTTAATAGACTGAGTTATGTCTTGCCCAAATTGATTCATCTTAACCAATCTGCGTTCATTACTGGTCGCAGTATAGCTGACAATGTGTATATGGCTCATGAACTTCTTTGCAACTATCATAGAGCATCCAATCAAGCTAACTGTGCCATGAAAATTGACTTGGGGAAAGCATATGACTCAATCCACAGGGGTTTTGTAGACGAAATTCTGCTTGGTTTTTGTAATACCCTGTCGGTTTCTGATCAGATTCCCCGTAGTGTTCCGTTCAGTTTTGTTTTGATCTTGTTCGTTGGAGTGTTGAGTGAAAGATTAATGAGTTTTATTGGGATTGATTGAGTTAGATTTTGTGTAACTCGAGTAAGATGACCCATGGATAACTCGAATTAGCTTTGGGTTAACTCGAGTAAGAGGAGGTGCATGTTACTCAAGTGATCCATTTGGTAACTCGAGTAAGTCGTGCTTTGGGTCGTGTTTCTGGGTAGCTCAACTCGAGTTGTCAAGAGTTGCTATTCGAGTTAGCCATGCCTAACTCGAGTAAATCTTCCTCTAACTCGAGTTAGAGTTGGGGTCTATATATATACCTCACCCGACTTCATTCGGTTCTCACTCTCATTTCTCACTCAAATCACTCTCATTACATCCAAGACTCATTTTTCTTGGTTCTCCTTCTTTTCAGAGCATTCTTGGAGGTAAGATTGAGCTTCTAAACTCTTCCTTACTTCATTTGTCATCATTCTTGCAAGAATGTTCATATTATTATTCATAGGTTTAGTTCTATGTTGTTCCTGTTGTTTTGGTGGTTTGGGTTTGTTTATTCGGGGTGTTGGGAGCCTAGAAACTCCTAGTGCTAGCTCAAAATCCTTAAAATCAAGAATGTTCTTGAAATGGGTTTGAAACCATTTGTTTTTTGGTCGATCTAAGATGTTTTCGAGTTATTTTGTTGAGTTTTAGCATGGATTCATGCTCAAAGGTTTGTTTAGAGGCAAGTGGGTGTTGGGTGTCGATTTCGATCAGTTAAATGAGTTAATCGCTTTCTGAAAATTCTGGGTAGGTAGATAACTCGAGTACATGCATGCATGCATGTATGTATGTATGTATGTATGTATGTATGTATGTATGTATGTATGTACGTATGTATGTTTCCTCTATGATTTTGATGCTTCTACGCATTCTCTACTTTGATACTATATATTAGTATGATTTCTGTTTTCTAATATGAGACTCCTACGTTACGGGGATAAACGTGACATTTGGTATACCAACACTTTGATAAGCCTAACTATCAGGGTTGCTAGTAGCTATGTGTTATGATCCAACAAATGATTTGATATGAATTGTGGCGGAGCCCACATTTTCTGTTATTAGTGCTGGATGCACACCTTCTGCTTTGGTCCCATATGATTGTATATATGTTTTGACTCTGAAAATGAAAATCGTTTTATACGCCTTTGTGTGTGTGATTGTTTTGTTTGCGAACATTTGCGAAATAAGTTTTGAAAGGCTATATATGAATATAACGTGTTTATACATATACTGAAATTATATCTGCATGTGGTATCGTTGAAATGTTTTCAAAACAGTCTTTGTGAGACACGTATAAGCCGATATGGAGTGTTATTCCTCATTGAACCCTGGACCCCTCTGTTTATCTGTTTGTGTGATCCCTATTGAGCAGGTTCACAGATTTTGGTTTCGACAACAGTTTCGCATCCTGTCACCAGTGAGACGTCATTTGGTTAGTGATGCTCCTTTTGTTCGGCTCATCCTTGTTTTGTTAGAGCTCTGCATCGAGATGTAGTTGGGTTATCGGGTTGTCATTTGGGCTTTTGTTATATGTTCCGCTGATTTTTTGCATATATATTCGTATATTTGATTTCTTATAAAATCATATATGTTTTCTTATGCTTTTGATTATTAAACGTTTTATCAATCTAAATCGTTTAGGTATTATGTTCTGTTCTCTTAGGCTTTTGCGAGATGGGTCGGGCTCCTATAGACGGTTCACCTCGTACGCCTTTCGCGAGCTTGCAATGGGTCATGATAGTTTTGCTTTTCCTTCTAAGTTCATTATGTGGGTTATGGCTTGTCTTCGAACCAGCTCCTTTTCCCTTATGATCAATGGCTCTCTTGATGGAAAACGAGGCCTTAGACAAGGAGATCCTATGTCTCCCTTGATTTTTGTCCTCTGTATGGAATATCTTTCCAGATTATTTGATGTCAAGCTCCCTACATCTTTAAGATTCCATTCTGGTTGCAAAGCTCTTAAATTGGTCCACTTATCCTTTGCGGATGATTTGCTGATCTTTTGTAGTAGTCATGTGGAATCTATTTACTCTATTAATGAGATTCTCTCTCATTTTTTCGTTGTGTCTAGTATGCAAATCAATGAAGGCAAAAGATCCATATTTTCTCAGGAACCTGTGATGAAGACAAACACAATATTCTTAGTCTTCTGAGGTTCAATGAGGGGATGTTACCAGTCAAGTACCTTGGTGTGCCCCTCATTTCTACTAGACTGAAGCGTTAGCACTGTTCTGTCCTTATTAATAAGATCTGCTCTCGTATCAATTCTTGGACAATCAAATGTCTTTCTTATGCTAGAAGGCTTCAATTGGTTATATCTGTACTTAGAAGCATACAAGTATATTGGTGTTTAATTTTCATACTTCCTAAAGCTGTCATTCAGGCAATTGGTCCTAAATGCAGAGCTTTTCTTTGGCAAGGAAAAGAACAAGGCTCTAAAAGCCTTGTTGCTTGGAGCCAAGTATATAGACCTAAAATTGAGGGCGGCTTGGTATCACTGACCTGATCTCTTGGAACAAAGTTGTTGTTGGGAAAAAGGTATGGGAATTAAATTCTTGCAAACAATCCATGTGGGCTATTTGGGTTACACGACAAAAGCTTAAGAAATTAAGCTTCTTGGGTATTATGAAGCCCCATGATTGTAGTTGGGCTTGGAATAGCTTGCTCTCTCTTAGAAAGGACTTGATGCACTTTTTTTATTATACTCTAGGAGATGGGAAAGAGTTTTCATTCTGGTATGACCCTTGGTATAATGGCAACTTTGTTCATTCTACTTTTCCATCTATTCATATTAAGGACTCAGATGTCCCAATGAAAGCAAAAATTGCTGATATATGGAGGCACAATTGCTGGAAATTACAAGATCCCATAGATGAGGATACTGCTTTTGCATGGCATGCGATTTCCATGATAAATCGTAATGCAAGCAGATCTGATATGGTGAAATGGAAGCTCACTGCTACCGGTGCTTACACTATTAAGAGTGTCTGGCAGGAGCTAAGGCCTAAAAGCCATGTTGTCTCCTGGTATAAGCTCGTCTGGGGTCCTGCTAATATTCCTAGACATAGTTTTGTGCTTTGGTTAGCTATACTTGATAAGTTTGCTGTGAAAACAAGATTATTTCAATGGGGGTGTGTTACTTTTGATACCTGTGTCCTCTGCAATTCTATGCCTGAAACTGTTAATCATTTATACTTCGAATATAGTTTTACTTCTGCTATTTGGATAGATTTATTAATAAAATGCAGGTGCACTCGTCGAATATTTCCATGGAAAAGAGAAGTTAGTTATTTCTCCCGAAAAACTGGTGGCAAATCTCAACTTAGAGGCTAAGACGATTTATCTTTGCCGTTGCAGTATACTGGATCTGTCATGAGCAAAATAAATGTATTTTTGATCACAGATAGGAAGCAGAGTGCTTAGTAAAGTGTTGGAATCTTTTGCTTTGAAAATTCCAACTGGATTGACTTAGTTTTTGATGTTGTATTTCTGTTTTTATGATGTACAATTTGTGTAGAGGTGTTTCCTTTGTCTTGTTGTTATATAGGTCACGTAATCGATCCAAGTCCAGTTTTCTTATCTCTCTGCCCAGATGTAAATCAGAGTTCGGTAAGGAACTGGACAAAGATTGTTTTCATTATGGCTATATTTTGTATATACATTCTTCATATAATGGAAATTAACTTGATTTACCAACAAAAAAAAGAAAGTGCACTAAATAAGTACAACTTTCTTGAAAGCAGAGAAAAATCTTATGTTTAGTATAGAGAAAATGTGAGGCCAAAGAAAATTTTGATCAATTTAGTTCCTTACTTTTCAAGAAGTAAGAATGTTCACTTCTATAGAAATAAGCTATTTGAACCAAACAAGCACTTGAAATGTTTTAAGTTTTGTTTGTCGGTAACTTTCAACAAGGAAAAAGACCTCAAACTTTACGAATGAAATGTCACAATAAACTAATCAACCCAAAATATATAGCACAATCGCGATGTAAAGATTCTTATTAATTTTCTATTTTTTGTTCGATCATTTTTTAACTAGATTTATTTTTCAAGAGCTATTATTTTTTTTATAAGTTGAGAGCTATTAATTTTTTTTTCCAGTGAAAATAAGTTAGTAGCTAGAGAAACCCTAAAGACTAAAATATTTCACTCAAGAGGTAACACATTGTTAATGGAAATTAATTTCAACAAACTGTAATGACATTTCAAAGATGTCACGGACACTAAAGATAGTGAACATCTCAAATACATAATAATTTGCATAGGACCATCACACCATGCATACAATATTCCGATTATCCATATAATTACCGGCAGACATAAGGCCAGTTATTGCATAAAACACTTTTCATACTCATTTTATTAAAAGATCTAGCTTAGTAAGGTTTCTGGCCGATGTAATTGCCAGGAGGGTCATAGTTGCAGCCAATGAAGGTTCCTCCATTGTTACACCTCACTTTAGCACATCCGAGCCGAATCGAGTTACGCCAAACCACCTGAGTGTAATGCCCACACTGCTGGCCGGAGGCACAAGTGTTGGAATTATAGTCATAATAAGCCTTCTCATCTACCCACATTTTCACGGCATCGGTGCCGGAAAGGTTACCGCTACCCCACGCTATGTTCTCGCCGTATTGCCCTCCTGAATGCACCAAACTACAGTCACCAATCCGTTGATTGGCATAGTTTTGTGCATAAGCTGCCACAGTATCGTCCCATGTCATCTGACCGACACCCACATCGGCACGAGCCCTGTTGTGTGCGTCAAGATAGTCTTGTGGTGAGTCTTGAGCATAAGAGAGAGAGATTATTAGGGTTGTGAACGAAAAGGCAAATAAGATGTTGTAAAGAGCCATTTTTGCAATTCTTAAAAAATGCAAAGGCAATTAATTCTAAGTGTTTGATGGAATGAAATAATGGTTTGATGAGGTATTTATAGACTTAGGGTTATATAAGCATTTGATTTCTCCATAAAATGTATTACCAAAGCATAGTGTGAATGCGTTAAATTTTTGACAAATACCTTTTTTTATCCCCCACATGAAATTTCCGCATTTTACTGAGAAGAGAAACAAAATAAAAAAATTGACAAATATATTTTGTACTTAAAGTTTTGACATCGTTAAAAACAATTACAATATGAGAACCTTTACATGTATCAAATATTAGCTATTGCTGATCCTTCTGTTATTTTCTTTTTTACTAACTCACAATATTTGGTTAGTACTACCAGGAAGAGAATATTATGGTATAATGACATTGCACAAAACACGATCCATTGGTACTAAAATATCAAATCGAATAAACAAAAGATATATACTAAGGATATTTTTTAAAGATAAATGTAGGTTATGTTTAGTTTAGAAAACAATATTTTGTTTTTTATTTTCTGTTTTTTTTTTATTTTGTTTCTATTTTCTAAAAATTGAAAATATTTTAAAAATATGTTTTCTAATCAATTTTTTTAACAAATTTTTCATTTTTTATTTTTTAGTTTTCTAGAAAATAATTAAAAATTTTATCAATTAAACAA
>CAODLS010091537.1:0-11973 GCA_948243855.1 Flueggea neowawraea | reverse complement strand
GTGTTTTGCTACGTCTATGATTATACCGAACTCACACAAACTAAGTAGGGGATTGTAAGTGTAGTTTGTGTGAGTTTGTCCCACATTGGAAAGAAACAAGTGTGTTTGTTGATTTATATGGTGACGTCCAACCAATTTCATAAATTGGGTTGAAGTGGAATAATGAGTTGAGCTTTAAATTATTTATTTAAAGTCAAAGATTGATACTTGGGCACTTGGGGCATCTTGGGCATCAATGATAACAAATAATTTAAGCCCTCCGAATTTAATTTTTTGGCAGTTATCTAATTGGTCCCTATTTTCGGTTATGCCCAAAATGTGTGTCTTTTTATTTTCAAACGGTTTTCAACGTGTTTAAATGAAGAAATTCTCAACAGAAGTGAAATGTCTGCAAACATTTTCACTTGGGGCATTGAGTAATCTTGAAAGTGTACTGCAGAATTCCCAATTTGCAGATTCTAGTGGGGGCAATAAAACACTTTAAAAACAGTGTTCTACATGCCTCAATTCCCAGTATTTTCTAACAGTCTTTATTTGCAATTAGTTTCAAAAAGTTGTGTGTATGTGTTAAAATCCCTATTTTTTTTTTATGAAATTAGATGCATGCATGCTATATACAACATTGCCAAACAAGGCTTTGTCTTTAGCCATATTTTGTGCATTTTAATGTACAATCAAGTGTGGGTTGAAAGAGTAAAAAGTATCTTTTATTGAAATTATCGTTCCCACGATCAAATTAGAAAGACTATCTTTAATATCGCTATTTTTGGGTAATGAAGGGAAGCTTGTCGACCACGATTTGAAGTGGTTAGTTATCAAAACATTTCACACCAATCCTCAAACGCGAGAAATTCAACAAAGCCAACTATGGCGTTTCTAATGGATAATGGATATTATTAGGATTCATGTTAGTAATGTTATTGAAGCATACGCAGTGTCAACAAGTAATAGCAGAAAATGCTAAATTACAAAACCAGCGATAAAGAGAATGCCGGAAAGTTATAATTTCTTTTTCTGCTTTGTTTAGGCAATAATGAAGGTGCTTTAATGTGGTATTGATTAAGGTTTGAACACATAACTAGCCATATAATTAGAAACGTTGTCTACACACTTTCTTTGGCTTGTAATTGGATGCATGCCTCACTCAGCTATGTAAGAAACCATAAATATACCCTTTTTTTCTTCGTTTTTTTTGTTTTGGGGGGGGGGGGTGAAGAATTTAGAGGACAGCAAGAAAACATGCTTTCTTTTCTTGTCTTCCTTTTGTTCCAATTTGTGATCTTGTTGCAATCTTGAATGGGACAATGCCATCTCATGTTTTCTAACTTTAAGGTTGGAATTTTTCTATAGTCAACTCTTTTATTAATCTGAAACCAAAATGCTTATATGTATCTGTGTCCAATTTAAAGTCAGCATATTTCCCTCATTGTCGGATATCAACTTCACTTCACCTGCTAATACCTTCTTTTCTTCTTTTATTTATTTGTAGTGGAAACATATTACAGTCATCTTCCATTTTTGTCAACCTACTACGTATTACAAAAAAATATACATTTTGTATAATCAAAGTTTGACTTAATTATCTCAATTTCAGGCATTTTTTGTGATATATTAAATAAATATTGTATATGTAACATTATTGATGAATATTGTAATCTTTAAAGATATGTGACTCTTTTCTTTTTTGATATAGTACTACTATTATTTTTACGATGCATTTTTTCTAATCTATCAACTAAAACTCAATTTAGAAAGGAAAAAAAAATACATAGGAAATTTGATTTCTTTAGCAACACAAAGAATTTCCATTTGGCTTTTTCACTCATAACATTCTGTATAGAGCTTTCTATGATGACTCTTCAGAAAATCATGTCAGCAAGCACTAATCTGTATACTGTAAGCCCCAGGAAGAATACAATATTGTATGTTGTTCCCCTTTTTACACTTCTTTTCATAATAATCTATGTCACAAACAGATAGAGAATGCAACTTGTTGCTTTCCATTGAGTGGGAATGATATGAACAAAGGTTTTATTTAGGACCCACTTAATTGAATTTAATCATATGTACTCAAATATGGACTCCCACCAAATACAGCATGAGAAAGCCACTCTTCCCATTAAGAAAATGGGCAAAAAAAGAAGAAGAAAGGGCACAAAATCAAACTTGTTGACAATCAGTAGGTGAAGGTGAGTTGATCAAAAGAACCGTCGGAGACACCATCACCTTCCATTTCATACCTTCAAAATCCACGTGGGCTCATCAACAGCCACGTAGGCTTTTGACCACTTGATCATGATTGCCACGTGGATACTGAAACTTCACAGGTACATCGCGTTCAGACCTCCCCAAGATGTTCACGTGTCAACCTTCCTCGGCTGTCGTCTTCTTTTGGGCCCCAACTCCGGGCCCACTTGAAACCGCATGTGCTCCAGGCTGGGCATGGTAAACCAAGATTTTAATTTTGTGGGCCCATAGTTGTGAAAATGACGCTCTCTGTGCTTTGTACACGTGGGTGGTGAAGTTTAAGCCGACTGTTTGATTAGTCAAAGCTTGCTAAATCTCTGTGCTAATAAATTGTTCTGATTACCGCTAATTAGCCATAATTTTTTTTTGAGGCAAAGCAAAAACTTCATTGACTTTAAAATAAATCAGCTGCCAACTCCGCAATTATACAAGATGGAAATGGATTAACCCAAGCAAGCAGACCCAAAATGAACCTCGTTGGGTTAAAAAGAGTATGGGCTACGAAATTTGTGAACCTACCAATAAACTCAATTTGTACGTATTACGTTGTTAGGCATAATTCTGGGCAAAATCAAATTACAAAATTCAACTATGGCTGTCGACCATACAGTCACTCGTTAAAAAGTCTTAATTGGTAGGACTATAGGTTTTCGTCTATTCAAATACAATTATGTGTAATTTGCATGCTTGTTTGTTGATGAATTTATTAGATATCTGCAAAATATAAATGGCAATAAACAAACTTTCAAAAAAAATCTAAATGAAAGGATCGAACTGGGATCAAATATTTTATAAATATATATCGAAATAAGTGCAAAATGTTGGAACAGATTCATGAAATCAAAGATTATAGAAGTGAAAAATAAAAAAGGAATTAGGCTGATGGCGACGTGAGAAGAGAAGGTGGGGACCCAAATGAGGCTTTGGAGAATACAAAATTGAAAACGAGAAATGGAAGAAGCGGCTCAGGTGTTGTCGCTGTTCATTAATTCGCGTCTTTCTCATCTCACCTTCCCCAAATGTTCCTTTCAAAACCTTCTCTCCCAACTTTCCCCCCACCACCACACTTGTTTCTCTCCCGACATCATTTAATTTCTTACTTGTACTCAGCCGATTTTTTCTACATAAAACAAATATTGACAAACCATTGCTTAGGCTGAGTTAAGATAACTCGGTTGGTAAGCTCCAATATTTAACATTTTTAAATATTACTGTCTCGGTCAATCAAAGAAGAATTATCACTTTTAAAAGTAAAATTTGTTCAGAATCAATGTATTCTTATCGTTAAACTAACAACTTATTGGTGTTGTGACGTAGGAGAGTGGAACAATTTAGGATGGCTAAATACAAGCAGAAATTGGTCCAACTAAATACGAGGCCGTTTGATGACCTCAAAAAATACAAGTTTTTTTTTAAATAAAAAAAATGCAAGTTGGGAGTCTAATTTGGGCTACCAATGTAACGCAAACGAAAATATAGGGTACACTATCTGTTATTATTGGACATGTAGAATTGGAAGGCTTGGCAATGAAGCACCGTAGCCTTATTGGAAGCCTAATGATAAGGTGACAGCAGCCAAAATACAAAGAGAAAGTCATTTAGTTTTTATATTTTTCTCTTTGTTGGAGGTTAGGAAATGTGTGCCCTCCAACTTCAATACTTTTACAGTGAACAGTATACTCAGAGCAAATGATGTATATATGATTTCCAACCTTTTTTTTTTTAAGAAAAAACATAATTCATGAATATCTTCTTTTTAAAGCTAGAAATTTGCTGTCATTTCCTTTTTATTTACCTGATGGATGATGCTGATGCATCAGCCAAAAATTTTAACAATTTTTGGGCTTGTGTGTGAAACTTTTGCTAGTCATTGTAAAAGTCTTTTATCAGAGTCAAGAACATGAGAAATAGTCAAATATTAATGAAATTGATTTTTAGCAACGAAATTAGTGAAGCAGCGTCGTTTTAGCCGATCTGGCAGCTTGCCGTTTCAGATTTTGATCTGCCTGTCATCAGCCTTTTGTCAATATTTCTGATGCTACGCATAGAATGTCATATTCACCGTTTTTCTGAGTAGCTAAATAAGTTGAGAATTTTGAAACATTTTCAATAAAAGACATGAACATCAAGAATCAATGACTGTAAGAATTTTGAAACATGAATGTACATTATAATAGGGAAAATGCTTCTATGTGCCATTTGCAACAACTATAAAATAAACAAAAAAAAGTGTGTTTTCCTGTAAATTAAACTAAATTAATAAAACTAATAGGCTTGTAACCTAATAATGTCGGTTTCATCTCAGACACCAAAATCAGAGAATCAAGGATTCGATGTAAAAAAGGAAAATAATTACTTGTAAAAATAATTTCACAAAAAAAAGTGTGTTTTTTTCTTTGTTTGTAAACGGTGGCTAGTTATGATTGTTATTATTACACTAACTTGCTTAATTATCTGGTGTAATTAAGATATTAATTAGAAGTTTTAAAATGTGTGAGGTGACAAGAAACATGAAGTAAAGAGTAAATAGAGATTTAAAAGAAGGGATAATATAATAATTGATCGCTTAGATCAATTGACAAAAAATTGTTTCAGTTTAATCAGATAAATCGAGTTCAAGTCTTGTATACAGTAACATAAGTGATAGGAATATCATCATTCGATGTGCAAGCCAGCTCCCTAACATGAATTAATTTGATACGACCATGGTTTAAAAGTGTCAACTCCATCAAGGATACCGCGTTATCGTGAAAAAAGGGGTAATATAAGGAAGAATGTGTTTGGGGAGTGTGATTGCAATAATGTTGTTATATTTAAGGGGTACTTTTTGTCTTGCTGTACGTTTTGCGCTCCTACTGGGTATGTACTGCTCATGCTGTAGCAATTTTGCCAGTCTGTTCTATGTCCGTCTTCTTCTATTACTTCTTACCACATGTTGCCTTCTCTCTTCTGCTCAAGTTGTTTCTGCACTCCTGCAACCAACTTCATAAATTCTTGTTTCATATTGCTGCCGCTGCCCACCCTCTCTTTCCCTTGAAGTTCTTCCTTTTTTTTACTTTTAAATTATTCCATCGAAGTTTGTGCTAAAATGGTAAGGACTCAATCTCATGAGAGTTTTCAAGTTAGAGTTTTGATATGAAAAATTTTTAAAACTCACTAAAGCATGTTTTTTTTATATGGATCTTGTTTAACTCAAATTTATAATAGTCAGATGCTAAGAATATTTAATACCGCTAATTTAATTAAAAAATTAAATGTTATCACACGCTTGTTGAGTTTAGACTAAGTTGATAAACACACATCAATCTAGCTATATCAGATGTCGAAATTCAAACTCATGAGGAACGACTATAAGAATTAATAAACTGGACATATAGATTTAATAGCCGTAGTTCAAAGAGCTCTGGCCAAAAAAAGTTGAAAAAGCTCTAAAAAGTTCTATCGGTAAAATAAATAGATAAATAAATCTCATCACTTTATATCCAAGTAATTCAAGTTATTGAAAAACGTATATTGTGGGTTCAAAATTTCACTAAGAAAATTATCTTTGAACGTTAGAATGTGAAATCTATAGGGCTGAAAATGGCGCATTTCTTCCAAGTGATTCACGCCAGATATTAATTTGCCTAGGAAGAAGATATTGATCATAGATACTATGGCTATGTTTAGTTGAGAAAATAATTTTTTATTTTTATTTTGGAAAATAATATAGAAAATAATAAAAAATTTAATATTGTATGAACAAATTTTTTATTTTTCTAGAAAAATGTAAAAATTTCTACAACTAAACAGACCTTACACATCTACAGACAAATCCATTTGTGCATGTCATTCTTATCTACGCAAAACGCAATTAGTTAGGCTATCTCAAACCCGAAATTCTATTTTACATATATTTATCTTAAAAATACAGTATCTACAGTAAAAGTATAACACTTCATATTTTTATTTCTAATTCTAAGAAAAAATATTCTTACAATATTTTTTTTAAATTATATTTTTTAAATTATTTTTTGTACCAACTAAATACAAATATAATTATTTTTAATTATTTATTAAATAAAATTAATTTTGTGGTTTGACAAAATAAGAGTAAGATAAAAAAATAAAAAAAAATAACTTTTTTTGCGCTGCTCATATCACGTGGCACTGTAGCAAATCTGGAGATTTGAGTTGCGCCATTCTTGTTTTTCCGCAAAAACCCAACTCGCTTTTATGTAGTAGTTAAACCGATGGCTCCAATATTTGTAGTGCAAATTAAAATTTTGATGGCCCTTCTGTTCATAGCGCCGCTTTTGTTGACTTAACAGTCTGCTACACATAACAGTAATTAACAGTGGTAATTAATCAAGTGGTAAATTAACCATTGTCAACTGTACCACCAACGATCTTTCCTTTTGAGGAAACAGTTTGAATGATGAAGATAGTGAAGTAAGGAACTGAAAGAGACTCTTTTCTAACTTGACGTCGTTTTGCTTGCTCTAGACAGTACTACTTTCCATTTGTGAGGCGGTGATCCAGCGGACGAAACTTCTGTCTTTAGTTTGCAAGTTTCGGGTTTGAGCTTTACAGAGGGAGTAACTTGTGGTTTAATTATCACTGAATTTGGGGTCGTTAATAGAGCTGAATTGATAGGCTCAATCATCTGCTAGCTCCTTCGAGTGTCGCAGTGACGAGATTTGACCATTTTACTGAGCTCAGTTATGACTATTCGAACATTCTGCAGCATAGAGTAATCTCTGCATAGTCACTCCCAACAAAAATATATTACTACTAGTTCTCCCGGCTCTTCTTTATGCTGGCAAAAAAAAATAGTAATACTTTCTAATTTCTATATTGATGGAGGCTACAAATGTGATGGAAAAAGACGATATAAAACTGATTAGTTCCACTATAAGCAACATAATTCCACTTTGGAATCAAATTAGTTAGGAGTCAGATCACTCGAACAAAGCATTCTAATTCAAAATATCATTTTCAAAATCTATTTCTTGTAGTTTAGTCGGTAAATAAATATTGACTTGTAAATTAGATTTGAATTTAAATCTTATAAAAATACTTGCAAGAATTAACTCTTAAAATATCTGAAATTGAACGAGGAAACCTCTTAATCATGCCTGAAGGTTTAATACCCACTTTTGACTACGAAAAAATTATCATTTTCAATCAATATAAATATTGTTCAACATGAATTGTGTCAGATTCAAATATATTAACATGTATGATTACATAAACAAACTATAATAGTGATGTTTATTTTTTTTATATTAGCTGAACATACAACATAAAACGAATTTGTATCATTTAATAGAAGAAAAAAAGATTGAATTAGTAAAGTGACGGGCTTCAACATTTTGCATGAAAATCAACATGTTGTGGAACGAGGCAATGATCACATTTTGTTTTGAAACATGTGACATGTCACAACTTGCATCAAAACCATGACGGCGAAACCCTCATTTGACCCAATCTTCGTACCTATTATTTACCAACCGGCAATCACCACTAGACGACCCTCTTTGACACTGTTGATGAAGCATCTATACAAGTAAAAACTGAGATAAAAGCTATACATTACAGGTCTTGATGCCAACACAGCTTCTGAGAATCATTGCATCCATCTGCCAAATCCAACGTGATACATACTTGGAGCTAAATTTGTCAACTGGAAACGTAACAAAACTGGCAAAAGGTTTGCACATATAACTAATAGTCGTATGTATTTCTTTGGTTGTTATTGTCAATGTACTAAACGAAACGATGATTCCCAAAAAATTAAAAGAAAAAAAAATAGAGTAGGTTCCTATAGGAAATGGAAGTGTCAAACACGGTCCAAAAACAAGTCTTTTCCCATTTATTAAGCATTTAATCGTATTTCTGTCTACTTCTTTTTCAGTCTTTCCCCTTCTAGACCAAACAATTCATGTATCGGAGATCCTGTTGATTCCCTTAATCGTTGAAAACTGTTTACTACTCAGATAATGTGGCAATTGATCAGATCATGACTATACCAAAACTAACTCATCACTATTAGGGTACAAATTTATGATAATTAACAGTTAAATTATTATTCATTCACTTTGCAAAACTAATTTATCACTATTAGGGTACAAATTTATGATAATTAACAGTTAAATTATCATTCATTCACTTTGCGAAACTAATTTATCACTATTAGGGTATAAATTTATGATAATTAGGTGCATGGAATCTTGCGAGTAGAAGCTAAAATTTTTAGAGTTATGAGTTTAGGTATATCAAATTAGTTTGACCAAAATCAAGTTGGGAGGTGACCCATATGTATAATCTCTTGTCATTAACTAATAAAGTTTTTGCTTTAGATAATTTGGTACTCTTCTTCTTTTCATCATTTAGTACCAAACATAATTATGGAAAAATCTAATCTTACCCCATCTTATATATATATATATATATTGCTATTCCCAAACTTTTTTTTTCTGTACCAAATAATTAGTAATTTTTTAATTGTTTCATTTAAAAACAATACAGAAATTACATCATATGATCATTTCGGACACAATCATACGAACTTTTATCATTTCCATCTTATGTTCTTGTTGGTTAACACTAATTAAGAGTAGTGATGGAAGTAATTACCAAAATGAGTTGTTATAAGAGTCTCGTGCAATTTAAGATAGTTAAAAAATAAATTAAATTATAAATAGCACAGTTTTGTGTGATTCCAGTTGTCACGTACGTTTGGACCTATGTTTGCCGTACTAGATTGTGGTCTCAAACGAACAACTAAATTAAAACACACGAAAAATACTAATATATGTAAAATAGCTTTGTGCATGTCTCGTATGGTCTTGGAGATAATCATGAGGTCCTTCAAAAATTTTAATGCCATTGCTCTTTAAGTGCTAGTGAAGCAACTAGTTCCCAGTCCCTCTCCAACCAAATAATTTCTAGTCACACCATATGATATGGACCCCTTCAGCAATTCTTGGCTCCTCCTTCATCAATAATTCTTTTCAATTTTCAACAAAAAATTAAGAAAAAGTATGCAAAAGGTGGAGTTAATAATATCGGTGGTCACAAAAGTTTTCGCGTTGCTCAGGTTTGGTCATAAAAGAAAAAAATGTTACGCAGTGGTCATTATTATTATTTTTTGCTTCAATAAGGTCACTTTGCCATGAACTCGATAGAATGGTTAGGCTGGACACATGTGGGTCACCAAATTGACCAGTTAGTGGTCACTGTATATTTTTTTGGCTTCAAGAATGTCACTTTGACTAGAAAACTCGATAGATTGGACATACTGGACACAAACGGGTTGTTAGATCGGTCAGTTAGGTCATGTCACACATTTCATTAATTGTCACGTCGGCAAGAAACATGTCCATGAGATTTCTTTTGTGACCAAACATGAGCAACGCAAAAATTTTTGTGACCACCGGTATTATTAACCTCAAAAATGCCATTTTCCATATGCAAATTGGACAATATAAATAACTAAATCAAATTAAATTGACTTCATCACCAAATTCCAAAGAAATTTCTTTGCCACAGTTAATTTATTTTTTTAAAGATTATTTTAATATGGAAACTTAATTGTTTGATTAGAGATTTGGTCAGTTTTAAGTTGGGACGAAAAGGAAAAATTGGCATTGTAAAGCCAAAAAAAATCTAATCCAATAATTTACAAATGCCAATAGAAATATGATTTCTAAAGCAAAGTTGGTATAATTTGTTTGGGATATGTTGGCATTGACTCTTTGCCGCCTAAGGTCCACAAATCCGATCTGTGTAATTTTGTGTTCATAACACTAAACGTGGATGCTTCTTCTCTATACAATTTCTTCATTAACTAATAAATCCAAACCAGTCCCTAATCTAATCTCCACCTATAAACTTCAAATTAAAATTAAAATCAAAAACTTCCCTCCCTCCTGTTTAGCCTTTCATTGCCTTTTCCTTTTTCCACTTTACGGCAGAAAATACGTGTAATTGCTCGCGTGCATGCTTTGGAAATAAAAAAGAAGAAAATAGAAATTATATTAATAAATGAGTCTCGGTTTCACACACACGAGTGGCACCGACTTGACTCAGTCGACCGGCCACAACCGCAATCTGCGCCTACTCGTGTGCGGCAAAAAGAATGCCACTGTGGCACTCCAAAGATTTCCACTTAACCCACTTAATTAGCCGCTAATAAAAAATTAAACAATCCCACAAAAAATAATTTATTTTCTGCAGAAATGCAAGTTCCTCTCTGAAATTTATAACATTAATACATTTTTTATTTAACTTACGCCTATTTCTTTGGCTACTAATAACAATTAATAATTTAACAAAACCCATTAAAAAAAACTAGCGATACTCTCTCTTTTTTGCTCCGCCGGTACAAAATTTGCCGAGAAAATACAAAAATCGGCAACCAAAACGGCGGCGACAACAACACTCACGATTACAGTTTCACTCACAAACTCTCTCAAAGTGCCACTAAAGGCTCGGCGAAGAACAAATCTCCGATATCTTGAAACAAGTCGTCGTCTTCTTCAAACACTGGCATCGATGATAGCCCCAAATCTTGAGGTATTGCATCCATGAATACGTCCCCAATATCTTCATTGAATATACCGTATTGTAAAACGCTTGTCGTTGTCGTTTCATCATCGAAGAGCGACGGTCCAGAACTAGAAAAATTAAAAAAATCATCCAAAAATGGCTCCTCTAGGAATGGTGAATAATCATTGCACAGATTTGTTTCACCCTCGCATTCTTGTACAACTTCTTGAACCGGAAGCAACGCTTTCCGGTCGACTTGTTTGATGGGTTGGACTGATTTTTGGGTGATGAGTTCTGCTTCTTCGCCGGAATGATGATGATGATGATTTCTGAAGTTCAGAACAGATTTGGGAGAAGATAGACTGTGACTGTGAGACTCCTCGCCGGACTCATAACCGTAAGTGGAAGTAGCGGTATTAATCTCCGGCTCTTCTTCTTCCTTTACTATTTGGGTTGTCGCTGGTTCTGACACTTCTTCTCTTCCCGGTGGGATAATAAAGTTTGTCAAAGCGTCAGGACCTCGAAGCTTAATCGCGGCATTGTCATAGACTACGGCAGCTTCCTCAGCAGTATCAAATGTACCCAGCCATAGTCTTTGACGTCTCGCTGGGTCTCGGATCTCTGCCGCCCATTTCCCCCAAGGACGTTGCCGTACTCCTCGGAACTTTCTACCACTTGTCGCTGCTGTTGTGGCCGTGCTTAATACTTTTAGTGGACGCTGACAAGATGGAACCTCGGCTGCTATTCTTTTCCGGCCAGTGGCCATGACACTGCTTTCTTTGAAACTACTTGCTGATTCAATCGTCACTTCATTGACGTACCTTTTCACTCTGTGCCGGCCAAAGAACTCTCCCTCTTCATCGCTGGAGGAGTCTGTGGAATATGGGTCGGTCACCGTTATTCTTACGATTCTTGGTACTTTTTCCTCCTCTGAAATCCGTTCTTCAGAGATTTTTTTGGACTTGGAAACTCTTTTTGTGGATTTTGTAGTGCTTCTCTTGTGTACTGTGTATTTCAAAGGACCTAGGATGCTCTCTTCCATATCTCAGCAGCTTCTTCTTTGAAGCTCTATGAGCATCAAAGAAATTAAAAGGCAGAAACCAATAAAGTTATTAAAGAGAAAAAGAAAGGTGATAGGGCCTGAGAAAGAAGAGAAAGCTATGACCAGAATAAGAAGAGAATAAACAAAAACAG
>CAODLS010091488.1:0-13159 GCA_948243855.1 Flueggea neowawraea | reverse complement strand
CGGTGATAGGGGACCAATGACAAGAACAGTAACAATAACAGTATGATTGTGGACTCCGCCATACTCGATATCAAATCATGTGTTGGATCATAACACATGACTACCAGAAACCCTGGTAGCTGGGCTTATCATAGCGTTGGTATATAAAATGTTACGTTTATCCCCGCAACAAAGGCGTCCCCGTATCTAATTAGTTTATCAAAAACATATACAGATATTTATTTAAAATATCCAATTAGACAACATGTCGAACATACATATTGTTTATTCAATAAATCAAACGTTCAACCGAAATGTTTATTAGCGAGACCTCGCAAAATGCTAAACGTAGTATTTTCCAAAAATACATTTAATCCAAAAACAAATACATGTTTAAGAAATATCTTAAAATCCAAAACAGAGGATTCATTTTCGAAACCATAATAAATATTAAAACATAATATTTTTTTTAGAAGCCATCAATAATCCAACAAAACATTTATTAAAAAACATAATATTTATTTCAGAGTATATTTTTCCATTAACTTTAAATCAAAAACAATTAATCATGCAGTAGCGCATATCCAAAAACATTGAGGGATATATATTACATATATATTTATTCAAAAATAGTAAGTTGATTATTAAATACATAACCAGGTTATTAAGTTAATCAATCCTTAGGTTAGTCCAATTTCAGAGATATGTTCTGAACACATCAAAAACAATATAATTTAGAAGACATAGTCTATGTATCTGAACTTGTCATTTCACTTACTTGGATATCCAAACTGAATGGCTCAAACACGTACCACTGGCGGCTGACTAACCTCGCATACCAGGATACACAGCTAAAACAGTTATCAAAGAAATACCAATGACATGATATGGATACAGTATTGTGGCAGTATCAAAATGCAATAATGATGCAATGCAAACGTCACCCCAAAGGAATTCATTCAAAAGAGGATCAGACATCATAACCTCGAGAATCAGACATCTTGCAAAAATTACAATCAATCTCCAAAACCATTATTAATTCCTTAAATATTCCAGAATATTCAAATCATTCAAAAGAATACTCCAAATTTCATTTGGATCCCTAGGATATGAAATATCACATTTGGTCCTCAATTGGTAAATTACCCAAATATTACAACTTTCGATTCAACCAATAGAAATCAAATCTAAACACCCACATTGGCTCTAAACAACCTCAAGAACTCAAATCAATAATTGGTTTCTCCAAAACAACTCAAAATCGACATCAATTTGGCCAAAACCGAACCTAACCCTAGCTCACACAATAACTCGTCAAATCTCATCATTCAAGGCTTGAAACAAGTTCATATAAGTCTCATCTAACCCATACAAGAATTCTCTAACATCAGAACATCACAAGTCATCCAAGAATTAAAACCCTAGTTCAACTCATCCAAACACAAAACCATGAATCAAAAGCATGAAAGAGGAATTAAAACCAAGAAAGAGTTGTAATTTTACCTTAATAATGGATTAGGAATGTTGGAGGAACAATCTGAGAGAGTTTGAGAGCGTTTTGAGTGAGAAAAGGTGGAAAAGACAAAACTCATCGGGTTTGGGTTTAAAAAGAATAGGCGGATCAAAACGCACCGTTTCAATGATTTTCAAAGGCAACGATGTCATATTTTTATGCAATGTACGTCTTGAAGGTTACAACGTATGTCCCCAAGTCACAACATACATCATTTGGTCAAAATTATGTCTAGATGCCTCTATTACAACTAAAACGTACATCATGAAAACACAGCGTACGTTGATCATCCAAAATCTACAGATAAAGTACGTTATGTTTCCAAAATGTACTTCTTAAAGCCTTGCTAGATAACGTACGATATCATAACTATAACGTATGTTGTCAGCTTCTGGCAGCACTTCTCAACTTTCTTCGCTTTCGGACACGCATCGGATCATTCATGAAACTTAACATCATTCAACCTTACATGATTAACATCAATTAACATCTTCAAACACATGATCAATACCCCAAACATCAAAGATGAAAATCATAATCTGAACGAAACAAATTGGGGCTGGTCAGAATGCTACTGAAGCTAGCTAGGAAACAGACTGGGTATTACAAAATGTTTGGCATGAAGAATATGATCACTCAAGTAACAAGTTTGGTCACTCGAGTAGTCAATTGAAGACAACATGATTATACCTACGACTAACAAAAGCATAGTTTAAATTTCAAGGGTTGGTCGCTCCAACAGTGCGAAAAATGGCTCACTAGAGTAAGACCTATTTCTTACTCGAGTAACATGGTATAAAAGTCGATTTTGAAGAACAAGCCCACTCGAGTAAGACACTGTGTCAGAGGCATTTAATGTTCAGTTTCTCTATCTCACAACGGATCTAAACAACTCCTCAACAGCTCTTTGGACATGAGATGCTATAAATACTTCATGGGAACTTTAGAAAACATCTAAAAACTCTTGAGCATTTATTTCCTACAACAACCAAGCATCAAAACATTGAATTTCATCTTTGATTAATACAAGTCATTTGTTCATTTATTTCTATTCTCATTCCTTGTATCACTAGTTTATATCTTGTTGGTGAGTGCATGTTAAACACATTTTTAAGAGTGATTGTGAGTGAGATCAAAAGAGTAGATCCTTAGATTGGTTTTTATTCTTAAACCGAAATGAAGAACATTATAAGAGTTCTCACTTAGCTAGAAAGTGAAGTTGTAATCTTTTGAAGATTGATTGTAGAAATTCTAAGTGGTGATACTTAGGTAGTGGACGTAGGCATCGAGTTGGCTGAACCACTATAAGTTTTTGTGTTCTTTCTTTGATTGCAATTATTTTCGAAGAAAATTCAAAACTACTCTTACCACACTATTCAACCCCCCACTCTAGTGTGGTTATTAACTCTACAATTGGTATAAGAGCTTGAGCTCTTATTTGAAGTGGCTTAACATCTGAAGAGTCAAAGATCCGAGATGGCTTTGAATGTAAGAACACACACCAAAGGCTATGCGGTAAATCGTCCTCCTTTCTTTGATGTCTCCAACTTCACTTCATGGAAGAAAATGATGACTATCCTCATTCAATCCTTTGATATTGAGATATGGAAGGTCATTGTGCTAGGTCTCAAAATTCCAAATAAAAATGATGGCTCTCTCAAGGATTATAAATAATTTTTTGATGATGATTGGAAGAAAATCCATTCAAATTCAAAGGCAACTCAACTTTTATATTGTGCCTTGAATCCAGAAGAGCACAATAGAATATCTTCTTGTGAAAATGCTAAGGAGATTTAGGAGATGTTGGAGGTGACTCATGAAGGAACCACTCAAGTCAAGGAGACAAAGATTAATATGATGTTGCATGACTATGAGTTGTTTTCAATGAAGGGAGGAGAAAGCATCACTAGCATGCTTGATCAATTTTCAGAGATCACCAATGGTCCTACTTCTTTTGGAAGACCAATTTCAAGTAGTGACAAAGTAAAAAATATGTTGAGGTCATTACCAAAAGAATGGGATGCAACGGTTACGGCCATTATGGAATCAAAGGATTTGAACAAGATGAAGTTTAATGCTTTAATCGGTTTTCTCATTAACTATGAGATTGTGTTGAAAAATAGAAACACCAAGGCCAAGTCAAAAGAGAAGAACTTAGCTTTTAAAGCTAAGGAAGTAATTAGTGATGATGAGGAAGAAGATGAAGAATATGAAGGACATGAAAAACTTGCTCTCTATGCAAAAAAAAAAAAGAAACATAAAGAGATACAAATCTTTGTTGCAAAGGCGGAAGAGGGATATGAAGAAGGGAACTAGAGATGAATACAAGAAGATATCATCCTACAAAAAAAAATAAGAATGATGATTCTTGTTACAAATATGGAAAACCAGGCCATTATGCTAAAGATTGTAGAGTTTTCACTTCTAGAACACAATATGAGAGGAGCAAGAAGAAAGAGGTGCTTGTTGCTATATGGAGTAATGAGGAAGATGATGATGAGATCAAGGAGGAAGTTAACCTTTTACTCATGGCTCAAAGCTCATACTCAAGTGATGAGGAGGATAATGAGGTAAACAATTCTTATCACAAAGAACTTGTTGATGCATTTGAATATTTGAACAATGACTTTGAAGAGATTTTCAAGCTCAATAAAGTTTTGAAAAAGAAAAATGAGTCTTTAGAAATTAAAAATGAAACTTTGGTTAATCAAATCAAAGAACTTGAAAATACCTCCAAAGATCATTCATCTTGTTTGGTTGAGCATCAAAAGTTGAAAGACGAGATTGATAGGATTCAAAAGGAATTCTCATATATTGTTAATAAATTCTCATGTGGAAATAAAAAATTTGAGAAATTGCTTTCATTACAAAGATTTTCATTATCTAAACATGGTATAGGTTGTGATCCTTTTGATAGATAATCATCTTTGTTAAACAAGTTTTCAAACAAAAATAAGAATAATTCTTTGAACTTAGGATTGCTTAAATGTACTAGGTGTTTGAAAGTTGGGCATAATGCATATTCTTGTTTGAGTGCGAGAAGAACCATCAAAGTAAAGAAGATGTGGATTCCTAAAGGAACTATTCTTCCAAACTTGTTTTATGTGACTAACTCAAAAGGACCCAAAGTGACTTAAGTACCATTAAAATCAACCAAAATTGCTTTTGTAGGTGCAAGTCAGAATAAAATATCATCAAGCATGTGGTACATTGATAGTGGATGCACAAGCCATATGAGTGAAGACAAAAGTCTATTTGTTGAAGTCAAAATGAAGAATCATAGACATGTTACATTTGGTGACAACAACAAAAGTAAGATCATTGGTATTACTAAAGTGGGTAAAAAATATTTGACAACCATTGATAATGTTTATTTAGTTGATGGTTTGCAAAATAATTTATTGAGTGTTTCTCAATTATGTGACATAGATTATGATGTGAGATTTGAATAATTGCATTGAATAGATTTAAAACATGACAATATTGCATTTGTTGGTTTTAGGCATGGAAACATTTTTGTTGTAAATTTTCATGATGCATATTCTTTTAATAAAAAAATGTTTGATGTTTTTAGATGCATTTTTGTGGCATAGAAGATTAGGCCATGCACCATTGCCATTGATTTCAAAAAATTTTAAGAATGACATCGTTAGAGGTTTACTCAAATTACGGTTTATAAAAGAGCAATTGTGTGAACCATGCATTAGTGGTAAACATGTTAGAGGTTCTTTTAAACCAAAGAAAGAGATTTCTACATCTAGGGTGCTAGAACTTGTTCATATGGATTTAATTGGACCATCAAGACATGTTAGTTTAGATGGTAAATTATATACCTTAATGATTATTGATGATTTCTCAAGATTTACATGAGTTAGATTCCTTGCAAATAAAAGTGATACTTTTAATGAGTTTGCTAAGTGGTGTAGATTGGTTCAAAATGAAAAGACAAGTCTATCATTTCCGCTAGAACCGATCATGGAGGAGAATTTGATTCCAAACCTTTTGAAGATTGGTGTGACAAGCTTGGCATAGAACATAATTTTTCGGCACCAAGAACTCCACAATAAAATGGTGTAGTGGAAAGGAAAAATAGATCTTTGGTAAAAAAAAATGTATAGAACAATGCTAAACGAGTATGAGCTTCCAAAATATTTTTGGGTCGAGGCTATAAACACCACTTACTACATTGTCAAATCGAGTTCACTTAAGAAGGGACCAAATGAAAACTCCTTATGAAATATGGAAAGGTAAGAAACCTAACATTTCTTATTTTCATCCATTTGGTTGCAAAGTTTTCATTTTGAATAATGACAAAGATAACTTAGAAAAATTTGATACTAAATCGGATGTACGAATTTTTCTTGGTTATTCCACTAATATCAAAGCATATAGAGTGTTTAATTCTAGAACTAGAGTTGTTGAGGAATCAATTTATGTTAAATTTGATGATATGATCTCACCTCCGGAAAAGGTAGTTGTTGATGATGATGTACATGATGATGATCATGTCATACAAAAAGGCTTGGATGAACTAAACATTATAAAGAACCAACCAAAAATGATGAAGATGCATCTAATTTACTTCCAAAAGATTGGGCAAGAGTAAAAGATCATTCAATAAAGTAAGTAATTGGAGACATTGAAGAAGAGTTTAAGACAAGAGAAGCCCTGAATGAGTTTCAAAGCAACTTTGCATACATCTCCATTGTCGAACCAAAGAATATAAAGGAAGCTTTAAAAGATGAACGTTGGGTTCAAGCTATGCAATAAGAACTCAACCAATTCAAGAGAAACAATGTGTGGGAATTAGTTCCGGTTCCTAAAGGAAAAACTATCATTGGAACAAAATGGGTTCATAGGATCAAGTTTGATGAAAATGGCAAACTGGAGAAAAATAAGTCAAGGTTAGTAGCTCAAGATTTTAACCAAGAGGAAGGTCTGGACTATGAAGAAACGTTTGATCTGGTTGCGAGACTTGAAGAGATTTGACTCTTATGTGCCTTTGCCTCACACAAAAAGATCAAGCTTTTTCAAATGGATGTGACGAGTGTCTTCCTAAATGGGTACATTTAAGAAGAAGTGTATGTAAGGCAAATTCTGAATTTTGAAGATCATGAGCATCCCGACTACGTCTTCAAACTCAACAAAGCTCTTTACGGGTTGAAACAAGCACCAAGGGCATGGTATGAGAGCTTGAGTAATTTCTTATTTAAGATGGCTATGTAAGGGGCCATGTTGATAACACTCTCTTTATTAAGAAAAATAGTGATGATATGCTTATTTTCCAAATATATGTAGATGATATTATATTTGGTGCTATTAACCCTTCTATGTGCAAAGATTTTTGTGATCTTATGAAGAGAGAATTTGAAATGAACATAATGGGGGAGTTTACTTTCTTCCTTGGACTTCAAATCAAACAACTTGAAGGTGGGATTTTCATTCTTCAATTCAAATATACCAAGGAGTTGCTAAAGAAGTTCAAAATAGATGGAAGCAAAGAAGTGTCAACCCCAATGTCTTCAACATTGAAACTTGATAAAGATGAGGATGAAAAACCAATGGATCAAAAGCTATATAGAGGTATGATTGGATCCCTACTTTACTTATCTGCCTATAAACCCGATATTATGTTTGCTACTTATCTATGTGCTCGTTTTCAACCAAATCCTAAAGAATCACATTTAGTTGCATGTAAAAGAAATTTTCGTTATTTAATTGGCACAATAGGTTTAGGTTTATGGTATTCATCATGTTTAGATTTTAATTTGATTGCCTATAGTGATGCCGATTTAGGTGATTGCAAAATGGATAGAAAAAGCACTAGTGGTACATGTCATTTTTAGGTGCATATTAATCTATTGGGCAAGCAAAAGGAAAACAATGTTGCTACTTCCACGGTCAAATCTGAATATGCGGCTGCGGGAAGCTCTTGTTCTCAAGTGTAATGGATTAAAAATCAATTGCTTGACTATAATATTGTTATTAAGAATGTTCCTATCTTTTGTAACAATACAAGTGCAATAAATTTGAGCAAAAATCCTATTTTGCATAGTAGAACAAAACATATAGAAATTAGACATTATTTTTTACGTGATCATGTGCAAAAAGGTGACATTTGTTTGAAATTTGTGAGAACAAATGACCAATTGGCTGATATTTTTACAAAACATTTGAATGAAGAAAGTTTTAATTCAATTTGTTTTTCATTTGGACATGTGTAATGTGAATGATTTGTGATTGTATTTAATGTGTTAATTATTTATGTCATGTGTTCACGTGCATTCATTTACAATAAAATGATCCATAAATGTACATGGCTATATTCTTTGTATGGTTGATAAGTGTTGGAAGTGGATATTGAAAAAAATTGAAGAATTGCTCTATTTTGATGGTTTACTTGAGTAAGGGTATATATTCCACAAGTAATTGGCAAGAACTGGGCGATTTGAAAAACAAGAAACAACATACAAGCACCATATAAACTCCATAACATGTCCGTATGAAATAAATAACATGTTTGAGAATCTGCAAAGTGACGCTCGTATGAATGAAATATTACAAAGTACGAAATAAATATTGTAAAGTTTTATTTGTGAATAGCACAATTACCACTTTGGTTAATATTTATTTTTCTTCCACTTGGGTCCAGTCAAGTCTTCCATAATTGTATTTTTAAGATTATTGTTAGACAACAAAACACCTAATGACAGAAAGAGTTAAACTTAGTGTAAGACCTTGTAATTTTTGAGTAATTATTCCAGTAATTTTTGTTGAATTTTTTTTTAATTATTTATTTTTGAAGGATTAATTTAAATTTGAAGTATTAATTAAATAATTAATAATATTTTGGAGTATTATATTTTTTTATGTTAATGAAATTTTGTAAGTGAACTAAGGTGTTAAATTGAGTGATAATTGGTTGGAAATTGAAAGAAGAAAAAAAATTGGAAGAAAATGGAAATGGTGAATGAACTACAAGTCGTTCACTGTTTTAAGCAAACTGCAAGTCGTTTTTCATTTTTGGTGCTGTTGTCCACGTCTCAAATCTGTCGTCCGTGTGTGTGTGGTCTGAAGCCTTCCCAAAAACGACACTGTTTTGATCTTTTTCTTTCAGCACCAAACGATGCGTTTTGCTCCTTCTTTCCTTCAACACCAAAAGTGTGTTTTGAGCTCTTCCTTTTAAACCCAACCCGACAGCCTTCTCTTTTACATTTCTTCTTCCTCTTTCTTCGTTCTTCACATTCTCAAAACCTTAAAATCCGATTCTCTTTGACACTCCCTGCCTCTCGTTCATTTCTTTTCTTCAACCAAGGTAAGAAATTGAATTAAAGTCAATAAATCTTTTCGTTTCTTGCAATTATTTCAGCTGGGTGTTGTTGATGTAAATGGGTTTGGTGGAGGTTGGAGCTACAGTTTTGAAGACCTTTCAAGAAGGATTGGGGCTGTTTTTCCTTGGATCTTGATGGACTTGAGTGGGAAAAGCATGAATGTAAGATAAAAATGGTGGTTTGACGATTCTTTGAAATGGGTTTGATTATAGTCCGAATTGTGAAGAGTTTCTTGGGACGGTTTCAATGTTCTTTTGTGAAGATGATTAAGGGATTTGAGTGTACTAGAGGTGAGCTATGTGACTGGAGCTCGTTTATGTTAGATTGGTTGGTTTTGTGACGTGTTGAAAATCGATTTTTGATGACCGAAATTCTTTTGGACTGTTTTTGATGATCTGATTTTTTTTCTTGTAAAACCGACGATTGATTTGGGTTCCAAAGACAATTCTGAGTGAGTTGAGGGGATTGAAAACATTGGGTAATGTGTGGTTCGGGATTAGGGACTCTTTGGTGTGATTTTTCACCGAAACGAGCAAAGCTATAATTTGCCTTGACTCTGGATTATTGAAGGATTGATCTTGATATTGTGCATAATGGACCAGATGTGATATTTTGTCAATGGCCATAGATTTGTAATTTTTAAGAAATGAAATTTGTAATTACAAAATTTATAATTTCAAGAAAAGCTGACGTTTAACTTGTAATTTTAAAATATCTAGAGAATTAATAATTTTACAAAGTTTGGCCACGTATTTATAAGTTTTCGATGTCTTAGGAACTAAAATGTAATTTTACATAAGTTAGAGACTAAACTATAATTACTTAGAATATGATTTTCAAGACGAGATTGATAGATTTTCAATTAAAATAGATTTTTCGACATCGAACGAGCGTCTGCATTTACATTTATATTTCATACATTTAGTACTGTCACCGTACCGATATCATAAATTGAGCTTGCTTGATGTGTCTGTTTCAACTTCTTATTCCTACCAGCAAAATCTGTCACCTACTAGTTGTACTTGATTGGATTATCAGCTTGGATATCACGGTAAGTGCGATGGCAATTTCAGACACATAGGTTGTATCTTCTGAAAATTTATATGTTTTCGATATGTCAGGATTTAAGATTTATTTTTCTGAAATTTGCATTTTGTTTCTGAGTTCAAATATATTTTTAGAAATAAATATTCTTTTTGGAATAAATGTTTTGTTTGGTTTAAAGATAATTTATGTTGAGAACAATTAGTATTTTGTTTCTAATTTCTAATAAACATATTTTTATATATATTAAAAATATGTTTTTACAAAATAAATTATGCTTTATATATTTATCTGCTATTATTATTAATTATATTCTCTGAAATCTACAATATTTTGTTTGTAATCAGTTTGTTATCTGAACATTAGTATATTTTTGGTGTATATTTTGTTTAGTATCTGAAAGTATTCTGATAAGTATTTTTCTTTGAATATATATATATATATGTATATATTGTTAAAAATATTACGGCTTGGGAAACTTGTGTTACATGGGTCGATGTAGCCTCTGATATACCATTATGAATACCAAATTACCAGGGTAGGTGATGATCATGTGCTCCATAGAAGTACATGCAAGTTTGCTTTAGATGACAAAAGTCCATCTTGTCTGTTAGACCTTTTTTGTACCTAGTCTTATAGTCTATGTCTATGACTTCTTCTGTCTGATTTTTATTTTGTTCAGTTTTATAAAGATTTTACTTTCAGTAAATATTTTGAAATAAAATATTTTATCTGATTTATTTATTTTTAACAGTTTGACTGTTTGTTAGGTGTTTTCTTTTGAATGTTTTGGAAATGAATTTTTGAATTACAATTTCTAAATATACGAGTGTATACAAACAGTATACAAAGTATACATATATGTGGTATTTTTTGAAAATATTTTTAAAATATTTTACACTTTGGAGTGTTATCTCTCATTAGGTCATGACCCCTTTTTTTCTCGTTTGTTTTTATTTTGTTTTGTTTTTAGGTGATTTGTGGATAGTGTTCATCTGACTTTTCGGGTTCAGTGAGGCATTCAGATCAGTAGTGAGTGTCCTTTGTTCGGGTCCCAGTTTGTCTTTCGTTAGTAATTGCTCCATACCGGGATACTCGTGGGTGTAGGTTTTGTGAGTTCTGAATGGTTGTTTAGAAATATTTTGTTAACTGAAACTATTTATAAATATTTTCTATATATTAATATTTTGTTACGTTTTAAGTTTAGTAAATTTACTTTTAAATTCGATATTTTTAAAATAAACCTAATTTTTATTTATTTATTATTTAATAATTATTGGGTTGTAGATTTTGGGTTTAAGTTTTGTACTCTGAAGCTTGTGCGAGATGGGTCGGGCTTCCTTAGACGGTTCTCCTCGTATGCTGATCACGGTTCGATTTTGGGTCGTGTCACTTAGATTTTCCTTTCAACTTATATTGTTTAATGCATGTATTTATACTTGTTTTGTGCTTGTGAAACTTAGAAAGCGCTAGCTCTCCTTCCAACTCCCGCTCCGTTGCCTCATTTTTTGCCAAACAAACTGAATCCAAAGACGACGTCGCTCAAATCTTCAAAGCTATTGCTCTGGACCTTTAGAGCTTCAAGACCTCCGTTCTCAAGCCTCTGGATGTGGCACTGTCAAAGCTGGCCTTGAAGCATCTGAGTGAGTGAAAAGAAGGGGCGCATTAATAAAGAAAGCTGAAGGGTGAAAGAAAAGGCGATTGGGAGTGAGTAAGAGAGGGCAAAGAGAGAGGAGTGTAAGGATTAAGGAAGGGGCAACTGGGAGTGAGTAGGAGATGGCAAAGAGAGAGGAGCTAAAGGATGAAGGTAGGGCGGCATAGGAAGGGTAGAAATTGGTAGTGGGGAGAAGAAAAAGGTGAGAGAAATTTAGAGAGAGATAAAAAGGGAGATAGAAGGGAGATGAAGGAGAGAGAAATTCAGAGGGAGATAGAGGAATAGAAGCAATTAATAAGGGCAAAATAAAAATTTGTCAATTTCTATTACATTTAATGAATAGGGATCGACGTCGACAAATCTCGAGGACAGAAGAGGTGCATTTTCAAAACTCAATGACTACTTTATAATTATCACTATACCAAATGGACGACAAAGGGTTTGATCCTATAAAATACATTACACGATGTTCGAGTTGTCATCGTTTTGGAAAAAAAAATTATTACCATTATAATTATTTACATTTTAATCATCTTGATCTTTATGGGTAATTTTTTATAACTTTTAAAAAAGGTAATTTTGTGTACATTTATTATTAATGAATTGAATTCTAGATCTCTTAAAGGTCACTTCAATACTATTATTGTGAATCCATGACAAAAAAAAATACTATTATTGTGAATCAAATAGTTATAAATCGAGACGGGCCTAAACTAAAAGACATATAGATACAATTGATAGATCAAAGTTACCGATAGAAAGTTACTGTGAAAAGAATAGTGATTAGTCTCAAATTCATATATTACGATAATTTTTTAAGAAGTAACTCGTGCACTATGTTGCTGCTGCTGCTTATAATATACTAATAGAAGTGTAATTGACACCGCACGCGTTGGCCATTCCATGATCTTTCGTTCATTAGCAAGTTAAGAACAAGATTACGAAAGAGAAAATATTTGTTATTATTTAATTAGTGGACAGGAATGTTTAGTGGGCTAATTGAAGTTAATTAGGCTAATAGTATCAAATAGAAAACAAGCAGCAGCAAAAAGCATGAATATTGTCTAGCCTCCCTTATAGCATCACAAATAGTCTTTTAAATTAGAGAGTAAAAATATATTATTTAATTTAAATTTATTTTATTATTTATCTTGAAATTTGAATCCATTCAACTTTTTTTTCTCATCAATTAGTATTTTATTGTCAAACTCAAAAATAGAGGAATGAGTGAAATTTTGCTCCATATATACATGGAGCGCAACTTCATTCATTTTTCTATTTTTAAATTTAGATAATAAAATATTAATTACTGAGGTAAAAAAGTACATCAGTTTTAAATTTTAAAATAAATAATAAAATTAAATTAAATTAAATAATATATTTTTACTCTATAAATTAGAGAGACGGTTGAAAATTCTCTTATAACTTTACTAGCCTGATGCAACATTGTATCTCATACATATTTTTCACAGAGCTTATAATTTTAACTTTTCTCCTTTTTTAAAAAAAAACAAAGATACAAGAGTAACAATTCTAGTTAGCACTGTAAATCTCAGGCTAAAGCACCTGTGTCAATTCCAGCAGAAATAAAGACAAAAACAATGGAAACGCCATCAGATATTGATAAAGCAAGAAACC
>CAODLS010091431.1:0-10586 GCA_948243855.1 Flueggea neowawraea | reverse complement strand
CATGCCTTGGTATACTTGTTGTTAGACCTTGTGAATTAACCTGATTGATCTTTTCCTGTTGTAGAGTCTCAATCACAAACTCTACTCGTTTTCCTGCAGAACTCACAACAGTCCTTAAATCATTAGCAACAATCGAATTGTTAATCAAGGTGTAAATGCCATTCTGCAATTTACCATTCATCACAATCGAAGATCCCTTGCACATCTGAATTCCTCTTCCTCTTCCCGAGAAACTATAACCATGCTTCGACAAAGCACCAACAGAAATCAAGTTCCTTCGCAACCCAGGGACATACCAAGCATCAAGTTTTCTGACCTTCCCGTCATGCATCCTGATCTTTAAAGAACCACTGCCTTCAACACTCAGCTTCTCACCATCTCCCAATTTAACACTGTCTTTCCATTATTTAAAAGAATCAAATAGTTTCTTGGAAAAAATTCATGTGATAAACTGCACCAGTGTCAATAACTCCTCTATCTTAAGATCTACATACAGAAATAGTCAATACTTCACTGCTCTCCCGCTCATCAGAATTATCCTGAAATCCCACAGAATTATTATGAACTATTGTTGCCCTTGATCTCTCACCGTTTTTCCTATGTGAACAATTCTTTTTCATATGCCAAATCTCCTTACAGTGATAACACATCAAACCATGATTCTTACCGATTCCCTTGCCCCTACTAACGGTTAATCCAGACTCCACTCTGTCTCCACCCGAACTATAAGTTAACCTCTTCAGTTCTTTAGACAACAAAGCATCCTTCATATCATTAACATAAATTTCATCTCTACCATACATGATAGTATCAACAAAACTCTCATATGACTCAGGTAACGAATGCAACAGAAACATAGCTTGATCCTCATCATCAATATCAACACCAACACCTTTCAAATCTAATACAATCTTATTAAATTTATTAAGATGTTAGTTTACCTGCATGTCTTCTGACATCCTCATGGTATGCAGTAGCATTTTCTGATAAAGCTTGTTCGACAGGGATCTCTTTTGAAACCTATTTTCCAGCTTCTTCCATAAGTCTGTTGCAATAGTTTCATCAGCTACCTCCCTAAAGACTTCATCTGTCATACTCAATAGAATTGCACTATTTTCTTTCTTCACAGCCTCCGCTTTCTGCGCCGCTATCAGTTCTACCGGTAATTTCTCTTCACCTTCAATCGCCTCCTCACACTTCTGCTTAACCAGAATCACCTTCATCTTCAGCTTTCACAGCGTGAAATCATTCGAACCATTGAATTTCTCAATATCGAATTTATACGAAGACATCTTCTTTCTACAGAACGAACCCAAAGTTTATGAACAAACTTCTGTGGCTCTAATACCACTTATCAGGAAAAATCGGCGATTGAAGTTAACACAGAATAACAAAGAGCAATCACACAAGAACACAAGATTTGCGTGGTTCGATCAATAACCGATCTACATCCATGGGCAGAGCACAAGTAATTCTACTATTCAGAGTCAAAAACAAGCACAATGGCTTACAACGGCATTCAAAAGCCCCTCAAGACGTTCCCAAGCCCCCCTTATATAGTTAACAAGTAATATAAGTCAAAACCAATTAGGAAAATCCTAATTGAAATTCTAAATCCCTTCAGAATTGGTTATACGGCCAATGAAGGGAAGACACGGAAAAAGACCCTTAGAAACGACTATTCCTTTGTGTCAGTGTAGCTCCAAAAGACCCGACAAGCTAAGACACGGGCATGGACACGGCCTGCCCAGTTATTGTCTCTTCTGGCTCCAGTGCATCACACGGTCAATCCCACACCCGTGTAGCTCCACGTGTCCATCCAACAACTTTTTTCCTTCACAAATCTGTCCTTCTTTGGCTTGTATCACTTCCTACAAGGTTTTGGCTTCATTCTTGATCAAGAAATTCACTTCAATCTCAACACCCTAAAATCAAAGACGTTGCACATGGTGCATTTTATCATTGTTGTAATATGCATTTCATATAGGCTACATAGAGATTCGCAAACTTATTACATTTTTTTTTTCAGTTTTCGTACTAAGTATATGCTTTTTCTGAATTATCTCAATTCTGTCACATGTTACTCAACTATTATAAATTGTCGTTTACATCCAACATGACTTTAACAATGTGATGACCTGGAAATTAGTGTACACACCATGTCACAGGTTTTCATTCTTCTCTGCATACATTTTACATATTTGAATCGGTTCACTATCAATAAATGATATAACTGGAATTATGACCAATGATCTCATTTGTTTCCTCTAGCCCCTTCACTGTTGGAAGATATCACAGCCTTGTTATTAGGAAAGAAGACTTTCCTAGTGAGGAACTTGAGATCACCGCATGGACTGATGATAGAGTGATAATGGCTGCTCGTCATAAAAAATACAAACTTATTCAGGTCAGATATTCTTTTGCATTCCGTTTGGTGATGCACAAAAAGTGGTGTCTTTTATGGTAAAAAAATTAATTAATAGAACATGACAAAAAATGATGTTGAATCGGATCCTAGGTAAACAAATTCCACTTTGGTTTGCAAATGAAATTTCTTTTGAGTACTAAAATAGTGTGCATAAAACACCCAATTAGAGAATATATGTGTGGATGTTTTCATCTTATAACTTGTTAATGTTATTATTCTTTGTACATTTATCCATTTTTGGCTATGAAAAATTTAATGAATACTAAAACTTCAATATCATAGAACAAACATAACTCACGAATTGAAATCGGATCAAAACATCACAGGGAGTGCAGTTCCATCCTGAAAGTATCATAACACCAGAGGGCAAGACAATTATTCTCAATTTTCTCAAACTAGTGGAAAAACATGAGTCGAACATTGAATCTCAAAATCACTCTAGCCAAACATGCCTGAACTGAGAAAATGAAATGTTCAGTTTCAAGACTACCAGTATGCAACTAGTACTTCTTGCTCCCTTATTGTTTCTTATAGTATCCTTTATGAAGAAGCTTTGGAATTAAACAATAATCAATGTATTCCTTGAAATGTTATTTGATCTAAGTTTTCCATTTATGTTTGTGAATGCATGCAATAGTGAATGAATTGTGTAAATGATTTATTCTTATTTCTGGAAGATTATTATTTTAAAGACCCATACTAAAACTTAAAGAAGAAAAAATGTATAGTATTTCTGGAGGAAACTTGTGCAATTCCCGTACGTGCATGTTGTCGAACAAGTAATACAAAGTGAGTAGAGTGTCGTATCCCATGGAAATTAGCTAACTACTAGTACATTGCACGGCCGTGACTTATCAAAGACATCGTCGATAAATCAAACAATACTGAGGTGACTGAGCTTATTTTTGCCCCCACTTGATTGATGTGATGAGTTAGAGAAAATGATGAATGCATATTGGTGGGAAAAATTCTAATGGACAGAGAAGCGTGTGAGGTTAATGAGCTGGATGCATTTATGTATTCAGAAAAAGCAAGGAGAGATGTGTTTCCGGAAAAAACATGAATCTAATTTAGCTCTATTGGGACGGCAAGGTTGTTGATTGATCACATATCCGGTTATTTGATGGCAAGATTGATTCAAGCTATATATTGTAAGCATAGGTCCTTCTTGCAAGCGAATTGAGTAATAACCATATCTACATTCGACGAAGTGTTTGGAGTTACCGACAATTACTGAAGGATGCAAGTCAGTAGAAGGCAGGGGATAGTCGTTGTTAAAGGTGTGGGCGGAACTTCGGCTGCCTCATGATCAGAACCCGTTTGTGACTTCACAGGTTGTTGTGGATAGGGAGGCCATGATGGTGGCTGATTTATTTACACGAAATGGTAGTGGGTAGAATGCAACTTTAATTCCTTAGATTTTTAACTCTCGTGGTGCTGAGTTGCTTTTATTAGCAATATGATACAAAGGATATTTGGTTTTGGCCTGGTGATCGAAAGGGAGTGAATTTAGTAAAGAGTGCATATTAGAGGTTGGTTCATGCTTCTGGAGCAGATCAGTTAGGGGATTCTAGTTTCTAGAGATATTTTGGGCAGCAGTTTGTTGATGTTTTTTGCTAGGTCAATCAAGTTTCAAAGGTAACCAGTAGTGTTTGAAGCTTTAAGAGTCAGAGAGACTTTGAGCAGGTTAAAGGACTGAAGTTGAGGCAATGTTATTCTGGAGACGGACTATCAGGCTGCAGCGGAAACCATTTTTGCGTCGAGTTTATGTTGTTCTTATGTTGATCTAGTTAGTAGTGGTTGTGAAAATTTGCTAACAACGTTTGAGAATGTCATAGTTGAAAAGAATGTCAACGTTTGGAAATGTTTTGTAGATTGTGTTTTTATAAAAATACGAAAAGGAAAATTAAGGAAAATGGAAACCATTTAAAGATGTTGCATGACGAGAAATGAAAAAAAAATGATCTATTTATATAGCAAATGAAAAAAAGATGTAGGAAGGTAAAGATATAGGAAATATGTTACTTATATTTTAATTTATTTTTTTCCTTCATTTAACTCCACATCAAAGTTAAGTATGTCAAAGAGAATGGAGAAAAAAAAAAGACAATTGAAATAAGAAAAAAGAAAATAAAACCTACAGTGGATTGAAATTTGACTTCAAATATTGCTTCTTCGAATAGTACATGTTTACCCGTAGGGTACCTATTTATCCATGATTTAAATTTAATTAGTTAATTTAAAGAATAATAAATCACTAATTTAAAACAATAGATTAAAAAATATACAAGACAATATGAAATATTATATTCACACAACATAATATAAAAGTTATAATTTACAACTGAATGTAGTTAATCAAATAGTAATATGATAAGTTATCATTTGATGAAGAATTTATACAAAATTTATAGTGTAAAATACTATCTAAGGATGAAGATGAGTAGCGTTTTCAACATTCACATTGCAACCGTCAAATTACAGCTCTTAGTTTTAATCTCTTACTATGAAGAAAATATTAGACCAAAATATATCCTAAATCTTATATTTGTGACAGTAATATATCAAAATATGTTAGACCAAAATAGACCAAAATGTTAGACAAAAAAGCATTGTTCTTGAATACTCTTGCTTCATTTGTTGACCAATCAATTATTTGTTATAGTTGACTATGTAATATAATAACACACACATTAAAAATAAATCCAAAAATTACTTGAAACAAATATAGGAACAACACACACATTCAAACTACATAAAAACTATAATATCTAGCAAAATACATTTATAGTCTCATTCTAATTATAAATTAATTTATTCTAGTTATATATGTGTGTATAATATATATATATAGCATGTATAGGTAATGGGTAACGGGTACAGATACGAATATTACTCGATTGATAAGGGTACAAGTACGAATACAAGTAGGGTATTCCTATATTCATACTTCATATCTGCACATTAAAATGTGAATATTACTCGTATCCATATCTAGTCAAAACGGGTAACACCCGCATTGACTCTTTGACTGAGTACGAGTATAGTCTGTACTCGTCGGGTAGAGTATAAATTGTCATCTCTAGATGATACAAGTTCACATCCATACCCGTACCTAAAAAGAAATGAATTTTTTTTACCACCAACATTCGAAGCTGGAAAATATTAATTATTGTCAAACAAGTAATTAAACAGGTTTATCAATCGTTGCTTAGGTTCTAATTATATTAGAAAAAATAGTGGACTGAGTCGACTTTTTACCATCAGTGGTGAATCCAAAAAAATATGACAAGGAGGTCAGCTTTTTTACCAAAAAAATTATTCACAACAAATATATATAAACTAAAATGGCAAAAATAAGTCTCAAAAACACGGTATAATATTTAAATATTGTATCTATAATGTGACTCCATGTAAAGACTTGAATCATGACTTTTGATTATCTTTCAGCCACTCAAAATACGAAGAAATACTAAGCATGAAAACCTTACAATTAAGTAGTTAAACTAAGATTTTTGATCAAGGAAAAAAAAAGCTCCAACTTTCTCGGAGCTGAGACTTCTTGTTCATCACGTAACCTAGTTTTTTGCCCTTTTTTGGCCATGGCTAGCCTCCGGTCGCTGAACCCTCCTATAGATTGTTACCTCTGCACGTCAGAACTGTTCTCTCACCATCAACACTCGGTAGTGACAGGAAACGAGTCAGATGCACACCCCACTGCGCCGTCAAAGAAAACTTACGCGCAGATGGTCAGGAACAATAGCCCCTCAGTGGCCGTTCCTTTACCTTCGAGGCTAATCCTCCACCAGTGCCATTTGTTTCTGATATTGGGGGGTACGTTTTTCTTGGTTGTCCTTAGCTAAGCAAATATGGGTCGCAGTTGGGGATGTATTTCAAATTTCTCTGAGCTTGGATTCTATTTCAAAGCCGGTTGATATTTTATTAACTGCAATGGCAACTTCGTATGGCTCCCAAATTAAAGCTTTACTGCAGTATGCTATACTAAGGTCGTTCTGGGCCATTTGGTATGCTCGTAATCAAGTGGCATTTGAAGAAAAGTTCATATCGGTTTTTGCTACAATCAGACATATCCTTCGTGCTACTAGAGAATGCAACCTATTTAGGGTGAGACATATGATAATGTACAGCAGGAGTTACTTATTCTTCACAGATTGGTATTTCGCCTATTCATTACAGGGCTCCTTGTATTGTCTCAGTCACCTGGTACCTGCCATTTACTTCTTGGATTAAAGTAACACGGACGGGGCATCCATAGGTACTCTTGGCATAGATGGTGCCGGTGGCGTGTTTCAAACTTGTAGAGGCTTTGTTAAAGGGTGTTTTGTTGTGCCTTTGTCAAACTGTTTTGCTTTTGACGCAGAGTTGCTTGCAATAATTTATGCAGTCAATCGGGCTTATAATTTTGGCATCGCTTTGGATTGAGACTGATTCTTCTTATGTGGTTGGTCTGTTGAGAGAATGGAGTCTTTCGGTGCCTTGGAAATTACTGCCTGACCAGACACATTGTCTACGTCAACTGTCAGATACGAAGTTTGTGGTTTCACATATATACAGGGAGGGAAATACTGTGGCTGACCGATTATCCAAGGAAGCTATTCAAACTAAAGTGGAGCAATGGTGGTTCACTTTCCCAGATTTCTGTTTATATCTGGTCGCATATGATGGACAAGACACGGAGAATTTTCGCTTTGCTTAACTGTATTCTGTTTTTCTTTTTCAGTTCATGTTGCTCATTGTTTGAGCTATCTCCTTTTTGGACCTCTTCTTGGACTGTATCTTTCATTTATAATTCTTACTTTCTTTTTGTCTTTAATAAAATTAAGCTCAAAAGCATGAAGGTATCGTAGGGAATGTGTCAACCTAGTTGGGATGTCCGTGTTGCGTTTATTGATTCTTGAAAGTCAAGCCTTTAAATTAAAAAAAAAACTAATATTTTGGTAATTACAGATATTTTTTTTATACAAATTTATTATTGAGCTAAGAGGCAACACGATAACTTTTGTTCTCATTTTTTTTTCATATCACATCTAATTGATGGAAAAGAAAAAAAAAAGAGAGAACCATTATTTGTACATACATTTTAATAATGCATTGAACTAACACCATACAACCTTACAATGTTTGTGTTATCTATTTCTCCTCTTTTTAAAATGTTCTTCTCTACTTTATTATGTTCTTCCTATCTTTTCTTAAAAAAAAAGTTTTCCAATGGCTTAATTTTATTTTGGATAGTTAGTGCACTAGGCAACCTACTTTGCATCAGTTTGGTGTTAAAGATGATAAAGAAGACAATTATTAGTGAGCAACTTGAGGATTACAAGCACCCTTTATATGATTTGGAAAGAGGCCAATCCAAGTTTCACAAAGCATCTATGTGAGGACAAACGTAGTCTTACCATTGAGTTTCGGAAAGTTAAGAGAATGAATTATTAACAATTGATGCTTCTTGTCTAACTTTAATTGAGCTATCTTTAATTTAATTTTGTTAGAGTTTGTTTTCTGTTGGTTCAAGAAATTATTATATTCTTTTTTTTTAGATATTTTCAAAGTTCTATTAAAATAAATTTTAAGAGTAATAGGTTATCAGAAGTTCCTTTGGTCCACTGTTTAAATAAATTATTTTTGGCCAATGACGGTTTTTATCGTGTAGCAGCAACGACAATGATAAAAGCATGTTTTGTAAATTAATTGTGTAAATTATATAATTTAACGACAAGTAATTTATCGATCAAATGCATGTTTTGTTAAGCCAGTAATGGGACGGAATATTTTATTTAACCAAATATGGACCTTCATATCCACTTTCCGAGTCCATGAGGCAAGCATATATGGATGCTTTGTCGATGGCAGCATCAATGGGGAAACACTGGTTGTGCAAACCTACTAGCAATGACCAATTGAAGTAATAGTTTAGAGGGATAATCATCTCTTTTGTTTTAACACACACAAGAAAACAAAACAAGAGAGTAATTTTATCTCAGAAACCTTCGGTTTCGTTTCTTTTTTCACGATCAGTGAAGGTCTTCAAATTTTCAATTCTTTTGATAATTAACAGTTGAGATTGTAACTCTAAATTCGTAACTTTTTCTATGTTTTCTTTCAAGTGATTTTACTTATAGCAAAGTATGGCTATAAGTAAGAAAGGAGGACGAGTTATTAAATATTTTAAGAAACTTACCGGTGGATTTTTTTCCTTTTTTTTTTAACATATCATATGGATGTTCTAACTACCAAACAAAATGATAGAAGTAAAATCAACTATATTGAAAATATTTGTTTTAGTACATGCATGACCGAAATAGGCTTGGCAATAAGTATCATGCTCGTCTAGTACATATTTGTATTCACAATTTTTTTTTTGAAATCATTTGTATTCGTACATAATCAATACGGTATTAGGGCAGCTCCAACTGAATTAGAGTTTTGCGTGGCGCTAGGTTTAGTGAATTCTTCTATTTGTATTCATACCTTGTCATACCCTATGTAATCATCCTTGCAGCAAAAATAAAAGGAAAATTTTCCCAATCATCCTTATGGTTTAGTGAATTCTTCTATTTGATCTCTATGCTTTGAAAACCAACTTATTTAGTTCATTCTTCTATTCTTTATTAGTTAAAATTAATGGTAAGGGTAAAGAGAGGAGCTAAATAAGGTGGTTTTCTAGAACACAAGGACCAAATAGGATGACAATCTAACCCTAAGTAAAGGACAACAAGGAATGAAGACATATACAATCTTATGCTTTATATAAGGGTGTTGGAGATTTTTTGGTCCTTGATTTAGTTGATGAAGTACAGAAGAAAGAATACAAGAATTTATAGTGGTTCGTTCAACTTTACCTACGTTCACTACCCAAGTTCCTCTCTTAAGATTTTTCTAACTTCACTACATCAATGATTGATTCTGACTCAATCCAACAAAGTCAATTACAACAAGGTTCACTACATCGATGATTGATTTTGACTCAATCAACAAAGTCAATTACAACAAGGTTGATTCTCGGATCATACCTCTAAAGGCTCATTCAAAATTTGATTTCGGCTCATACCTCTAAAGCCTAAACAAGGTTGATTTCTCTCTTAGGCTCACACCTTTAAAGCCCTTACAATGTTGTTTTCTTATGTTCACAACAAACTTTTTCCACTCTCAAAATGTGTACAAAAAGAATACAAATGAAGAACTATGTTGAACTTGATTGTATGCACTTGATGCTCTTGATTTTGTCTCTAGCTTAATCTTGAGTGTTTTTTATGGGTGTAGTTTATAAGACTTTTAGCACAATGATACCATATGTTCTTCTATTGTTTCTCTACCCTTTCTTTATGTATTTATAGCATTTCTATGCCATACGATCCGTAGAGTTAAGGTACTAGTCGTTGGAGTGCAATCATTGCTATTTAAACCTTCTAGAACGCCTTTACATACGTAATACAGATCCGTACGTACATTGACAACATATAACACACATCATTCTTCATATTGCATACATTATTCTTGGAAATCTAACAGTTACGTTCAATCATTGCAATATCTTCTTCAATGGTCGAAAGATCTTTGTTTGCCTTCATTCTTTACATATGTTACCCTTTTCGTTGCATACTTTACGAGCCATTTACATAAGTAACTTCATCTTTGTGTAAGCTTCTGTTGGATCATGGGTGATCAACAATAAGTTCCTTATGTATTTTGATGATGAGCAAAAGGTTTTGATGAAGAGCAAAATGTTTGAGTTGAACAAAAATACATTGGAAAGCTTGGATTGGCGAAATCAAGTGACAAAAATGTCTCACGTACGTTAGAAAAGTTTCACTTATGTGATAGAGGGTCTGAATACAAACAGAAGCCACTAGAACCCTTTGAAGCACATTTCACGTACGTCAGAAGAAGTTAACGTACGTGTGTGTTCATTGACGTACGCAAGAGTAAAACGTCACGTACGTCATATTGATCTAAAGTACGTGATATGGAGTTTCACGTATGCAAGATGCTCCGGATTGAAAACATAAGCTACTGGATGACTCAAACATAGAAGTCACGTACGTCAGTTGTTATTCACGTACGTGAACTGGGAATCCGCTATGATCCACGTACGTCAATTAATGTTAACGTATGTGTGCTGGAGCTAAAGTCAGGTAAC
>CAODLS010091387.1:0-12135 GCA_948243855.1 Flueggea neowawraea | reverse complement strand
TTCACAAACATGCATCTATGTTCTAAGTTGATATCTCATATCCATAATCAGTAAAACGTGATTATCCACTTAGTAACATACTAATCTTAATTCATCATCATTCCCATGATAATGATCGATTAGGGATATTTAGAATAATATTCCTTTCATCCTTATGGTTTTACTATCAAGTCACGTACTTGATGGAATAAGAAAGAATAAACTATTCATGGAGTTTTATCTTCATAAAACATATTATATTTTATAGAAATGAAATGCCTCTTTATTAAATAATTGAATGACAATGCACATTAATGATTGGACTAGTACACAATTCTAACATTCCTTTGGTATGAAGTGTATGCAAACAAGCATGGAGGGGTAATTGCATGGAACATAATTTGTCGACTAAAGGTCGAAGGGGGACTGGACTTGGCATTAAAGATTTATAGGCTTAGAACTAGAATGCAGTGGGGAAGCAGATATAAGATTTAGTGGTGGTTAAAATTTCCTTATGGGCTTAGTGGGTATCTAGAATCAAGCTGAAAAAGTTGAGCTTATGGGGAGTTATCAAACCACCTATGGTAGCTGGAGCTGGCAAAAACTGCTGAAAATGAGAGAGAACTACAAAAGTTTGTTCTCTTATATGATAGGTAAAGATAGTGATTTCTTATTTTGGTTTGATCATTGGCTACAAAGGGTAGCAATTTCGAGAAATTTTTTTTAGATTAAAGTAAATATTTTGATGTTTCAAAATGTGAAAAATTAGAGATGTATAGAGACGGGGAGGTGACATTTGTCAGATCCTATAGACATGGTTATAGATCAGTTATGGGCGGTTATTGAGAGTGTAACTATTGATGAAACAAAGAGGGATGTAATCACCCGAAAGCCCACTACTTCACGGATCTTTTCCAGAAAAAGTACCTGGCCAAAGCTTCAAAAGAAATCCCCACCAATAACTTGGAGTAATTTCTATGGGAAAAGGTCACATTCCTAGACAAAACTCAATTGTCTATTTGGCTCTTTACAATAGACTAACAATGAAAGAAAAACTAATAAAATGGGGTATAGTGGCAGATGATGTATGTGTTTTGTGTTCCTTGTGCTATAAACAGGTGGATTGTAATTTTCTTTAATTTTCTAGTTACTTGTAAAATATGGCAAGAGATACTAAGAAGATGTCATATTGTGGGAGATCCCTATGTTTGGAGGCGAGAAATTAACTGGTTTTCTAGGAAGACCAAGGGGAAAAGCTTTCATAGCTAGGTATGGAGGGTGACTTTTAATGCATCGGTTTATTGGATTTGGTTGGAATGAAACAATGTAATCTTCAAGGGAGAGAACTTTGACTGTAATCAAGTTATGAATCGTATTATAAACTATGCCAGAGATAGATTTAGCGAGGTGGGTCACTTATTAGAAAGATAGTGGTTCATACTGGTGACTTTTTGGATATTATGGATGGTTACATAGACTATTATATTTCGTTAATGTCCTTACTCTCCTATTTCTCAGACTACATGGTGAGACCCGAGCTCGTTAGGAGAGTAGACATGTTAATGAAATATTTTGCAATAGAATTGTATATAGCAGGCTGCTTAGGAATGACTATTGTTTTATTATACAGTTTGCATACATCTCTTTTGATTATAAAAGTAACTATTCTGCCAATTTCTTTTTTTATTTCAAAACATGACATTACCAATTAAATAAAAGGCATTTTTCATCATTAAAAATAAAATATTTAGCCAACAAATTTACAAAGTCAGCCACTTCATTGCTATAATTTTAAGTTTGCAAATATTTTAATGATAGAATTAATTAATAAATAAATTAATGGTCATACTTTGTTTTGTAGTTTTTATTTGGCTAAGTAATTTAAAAAAATAAAAATTTTAATCAAATTAATAAAAATATCACGAATATTTAATTTTATATAAAAAATATGAATTTTAATTATTATAATAATTATAGTATTTTTTGTTTTTATTTTGGAACAAATTTTTCATTACTTGCTGAAGTGGTAGTGTCCAGATGAACGCTCACATGAAACATGATGTGTCAAAATGTAATGAGATGGACTGCTATCATGGCATCTAATAACCTGCAAAACAACGGATTGCAATGGAATGCTTTTTATTTTTCTCAAAATCCAACACTGACATTTCTCAAATAAGTTCTCGCATCATCTCCATCCCAACCACCATCACCACCGCGTCCCACATAACCAAAGCAAGAACTGATCTCTCAACCCACCATTGTCGACTTTTCAAAATCCAACCACCATCTCGGCATCTCCACTTTGAACAAGAACAGTCATACATGCACCAAAAATCTCTCAATTGAATTTCTCAATCGTAAAGTCCCTCAACCACAGATGCAATTGACAGAAATAAGAACCCCTTAATTTAGTCAAGAAGGCCCACGAGACAGTTACACATTGACTGATTGTTCATGGTGTTGGGGTCCTCTTCATTGATTGATTGTTTCTGGATTTTTTCCATCCCCTTTTCAGTTCTGGGTCAAATTGTTTGTGGCAGGTGGTTCAGAGGCTATGAGACTTTTTTTTAAAAAACTAAAAAGACAGGTTGTTCATGGTGTTTTGGGTGTTCAATTGAGATGGGGGAAAGAGAAAGGCTACTGGTGCTGGTCGGGTTTAAGAGGCTATGAGAGACAAAGAGAGAGATTGGGTTTGTTAATGATGGAATTTACCTGTTTGATTTAGTCGGTCGTGGTGGTGGTGGGTAGTTGCCGGCGTTGAGTTTGGATGAAAAGGAAGAAAAGAGAGAATTTGTTTTTAATTTATTTTGGATAGTTTTAATATATTTTCCAGTTCAAACGTTCAGTCAGCAAAATTTACACCTTAATATGTCAGAACTTTATTAATAAAAAATTTAACTGATGTTAATGAATGGTTCAATTGTTATAAAATTTAAATTTAATTTAATTTAATAAAATTAAAAATTTGTAATATTTTTATTAATTAAACAAATTTATATTTTTTAATTAATCTACTTTTTATTTTTTTTGCGTTTTACCATCTTTATTGGAAAAAAGATCAGTTCACTGAAACCAACGAATGAAAAGACAAAATAAGTTGAGTTTAACTGATGGGTTCCTTGGACCAAAAAAGTAAAAAAAAAAATTGTGTTGGGTTCAATGCGGTTGGCTTCACGTTTAGCCGCAAGCAAACTCACGCATTACTAGGCATCCGCTACAAATTGCATCTGCAGTCCCCACGTCTGGCCCACCACGACGACCGCTTTTAGCTACAAAAGCCACTTGCTTTTGCTAAAGCAACAGTAAAACAAACAGAAGAACCAACACAGGCAACGAATAGCTTCCTGAAACAACAATTTCCGTGTGTGCGGATTTTTCAAAGCCATGGGTATCGGAAACACTTTGACAGGCAGATTAATTCGCAAAGGTAGATGGGTGACGGGGGCGAGATCGATGTCCTCATGGTGGGCAAGTGTTGATCCTGCTCCGAAGGACCCTATTCTTGGTGTAACCGAGGCTTTCCTCGCCGATCCCAGTCCTGGCAAAGTCAATGTTGGCGTTGTAAGTTTTAATCTTTTTTTTTTTGGGAACCTTGTAGTGAGCAACTTTCTAAGTTTTATTTTCTGAAAGACGATTAATTGTGCTTCTACTGTTTACGAAAGGGGGCTTATCGTGATAATGATGGAAAACCGATAGTTCTGGAGTGCGTTAGAGAAGCTGAGAGGAGAATTGCTGGAAACTTATACATGTGAGTTATGTTATTCTACTTGTTAATTTCTTATTAGAATTGATTATTAGCTTTTTCGGCTTATTATTAAGGTTTTAGCTGGTTTAAATTGTCATTCTAGTGGGATGGAATTGCAGATGTAAGTCGTAATTAATCGACCGTAGGTATTTTTTTCTCATATGTGAACCGTCTTGCAAAATAACATGTGTAATTTTTTTAGTCAACATATCATGCTTTAGATGAGTAGAAATGACAATCGTTTCGCTGCTTTTTTTTTCTTTTGAAGATAAACGGTTCAGACTATTGGCATCAAATGAAATTGGATTTCATTTCATTAATAAAATGAAATCAGATGAAGGTTATTAAACTTTGTATTTGTAAATGAAAATGACATGTTTAATGTCTTACATCTTGTAATTTCAAATTCTTCATACGTAAAATGAAAACATTATTTGGTATGGATTAGATTTCTGTGTATGTTGTCGTTAAAATGCAATTTGAACACGAAAGATTTAGCAAAGTCATAGAGAGAATTATTTCAATGCTTAATAAATAGAATAGAACAAATAATGCATTACCATAAATTTTAAAAATAATTAACCCATCATAGTTAATACTACTATCCGGTTAAACTACTAAGGACCCAAAATAACATTTTCTGATTGAACAAATCAAGAAAATGGCTAATCCATCCAATGTTCCAAACCAAGAAAGAGAAAAATGAGGAAGGACGAAAAGGATGTACATGATAGAGAAGGGAAAAGAGAAAATAGAAGAGAAAATTTATGTGAGAATTGTGACTTAAAATGTATGGGAAGAGCCAAAAGAGCTAATCATAAAGGATAATATGAGTTACTTTATTCAAGTGGCTGTCATTTTCATCTACTTATTTTATTCTCCACAAAACATTTGGTTTCTTTTCATCATTCAATGCCTTGCTTTAGTGATGCTCTCTTCTTATTTTTTCTTTTCAATACCTTTGCCATTTAGTTTTTTGGATTCTGCATTTAAAACTTTTATATGCCTGTTGCATATAATATGTGTACTTTTATTCAGGGAATATCTTCCTATGGGAGGAAGTGTGAAAATGGTTGAAGAAACACTAAAGCTGGCCTACGGAGAAAACTCGGAGTTGATTAATGATAAGAAGATTGCGGCAGTTCAATCTCTATCTGGCACTGGTGCCTGCAGACTTTTTGCAGACTTCCAGAAGCGCTTTCGCCCTGACTCTCAAATCTATATACCTGTCCCAACGTGGGCCAAGTGAGTATATATTGCTGCTATTCCTATAAATGACATTATTTTTCGCTGTCAGATTTCGGTTCTCATTATGATGTAGTAGTCCTTAGTAAAGTTATGTTCCCTCACTTTCTATCTATTTCGCTGGACTCCTATTGTGAAATTTTAACAGCCACCATAACATATGGAGAGATGCACAAGTCCGTCAAAGAACCTATCATTACTATCATCCAGAGTCTAGGGGTTTAGATTTTGCAGCCATGATGGACGACATTAAGGTGAAGCACACTTTAAATTTCAAATTTGATTATCAAAGCTAGTCATGCCACTTTATTTTTCCCTGTTCTTTTCTAATACTATCTTCCCATGTCCTTTCTTGGGATTGTTGTGTGTGGACTCTACATTGTCTTTGCAGAATGCACCAAATGGTTCATTCTTTTTACTACACGCTTGTGCTCATAATCCTACCGGGGTTGACCCATCAGAAGAACAATGGAGAGAGCTCTCACATCAATTTAAGGTAGATGCGCTGTTTCACTTTATTGCTAAACTATATTTGATTGTTCACTGCTTTGTTTCATGTAAAAATAAATTGCTTGATTTTCAGGTCAAAGGTCATTTTCCCTTTTTTGACATGGCATATCAAGGTTTTGCTAGTGGTGATCCAGAGAGAGATGCAAAATCCATCAGGATTTTCCTACAGGATGGCCATCAGATTGGTATTGCTCAATCATATGCCAAAAACATGGGTCTATATGGCCAGAGAGTTGGATGCCTGAGGTAATTTCTTCTGCACTCTCAATTTTTGTATAATTATTTTTTGTACAACACACTCATTTCCTGAATTAGATCACCTGTTATTTGGTGGATATTTGGGTTGCAGTGTGGTTTGTGAAAGTCCAAAAGAAGCAGTGGCTGTGAAAAGTCAATTGCAGCAGCTTGCAAGACCCATGTACAGTAACCCCCCTGTTCATGGTGCACTCATAGTTTCAACTATTCTTGGAGATCCAGACTTAAAGAAATTATGGTTTGAAGAAGTGAAGGTAATTTGCCATTATTCATATGGGTTGTTTTAATTTTTTAGGTATAGAAAGTGGATTGGTACAAGTATTACTAAAATGGTATAGAGATTCCTGGGTTATAATGATGATTATCATCGCTAGTCATTTTGAATGTTTTAACATCATTGAGAATATAACTTGTTTTATATGATGCAAATGTTTATGAGGGCATTTGAGCACAGCATGGATGTCTAAAATATATCCATGATGCCTTGGCAACTTATGTGTTTTTATCCAATTTCTGGAAAATCCATCTTATTGCAGAAAGTGGAAAAGAAATAAATTGTATCAGTAGTGACATAAATCAATATTTATAGGATAACCTATAGAATAATATCATTAACTTGACTAGTTTCATTATCTTTATCCTTGTTCTTAGATGGACTCTATCTAATACCAACACTATTCTGATCAGGTAATGGCTGATCGCATCATTGGAATGCGAACTGCTCTGCGTGAAAATATTGAAAAATTGGGATCACCTTTGTCCTGGAAGCACATCACTGATCAGGTGCAACAAAATTTCCTACATTCCTCATTTTTGCATGTCCTCCATATTAATTTTCTCACCTTAATACCAATGGTATTATGCACTGGTTGTACTGGTGGCGATGCAGATTGGCATGTTTTGCTATAGTGGTCTAACACCTGAACAAGTTGATCGTCTGACAAATGAATTTCACATATATATGACTCGGAATGGTCGAATAAGGTACTTGTTGTGATCTTAAACATTTACTGCTTTATAATGTTATAAAATCCAGATCTTTGCATCTGGTTTAGAATTTGAATCGATATAAGACTTATTAAGTGAACTTGTGCAGCATGGCTGGGGTTACTACAGGCAATGTTAAATATTTAGCAAATGCTATTCATGCGGTCACAAAGTCTGGCTAGATTGCAGCAGCATCTTGGATTCTTTCGGGACAAGTAATGTGTTGAGAAAACAACATGATTTTTTACCCTTTGTTTTAGAGATCTTTAGGAAAGGGTATAATAAATAGGTAAACTCCACAGGTGCGGCGCTCTGGAAACTCGGGTCGGATTACATAATTAGGATCCTAATTTTTATGGGAATTTTGTCAACTTTGATTTAGTTTATTTATCCCGTATTTGCGTGGGTCTCCTTTTTGAATTATTTCACTTATGAACCAGTTTTCATTACATTCAAGTCACTAACTTCGATGCAAAATTTGGTATTTCGATCCAACATGGATTTTTTTGTTGGAAATTAATTATGAGATTCCTGAGGTTTGGTGTAACTAGCAGGTCCATGTTAGAAAAACGTAGTCCATCTATGAGGGGTCGATTTGTTTGATTCCAGTTTAGTCAAAAGTTAGTTGTCTTGCTCATAGACAACCTAATTAGGTGAAGCCCTAATTGGGTAAATGATAATATTTGACTCTACATAAATGTGTAAAGAAGTTCATGTGTCAACTGTAAATAGTCAACACATAACCTTAAAGGGTTTAAGTCTCCATAACACACCGCAAAAAGAACGTCTTCTCTCTGACGTCCTCACATTAAAATAGGGAGTTTTATTCTCCTTCACCCTCTTGTGATTCATGCATCCATGAGGATCTTTCTGTGATATACAGAAGATGAAATTAGTTCATGTCATTTCTGTTATTAATCAATAAAAGTGGCTTGCATATGAGATTAGAATACAACTAGATCAGCTTTTACTTTTGCTTATGATTTCTGTTGTGCTTATCGATGTTAGTGACTCTAGAATTGCTTATTGATTCTCGATTCATTCGATTATTGGTTTGTCATATGTGATACTGATATTGCTATTAGAGAATTAGGTTAGTATTTATCGATTTTGTTCATAAATACATATTAGTCTAATATTCTATGTGCCATAATGGATTTGTTTCATATATATTTTTTCAGTTGATTTTGTTATTTGGGTTGACTTTTGATTTGTTCTTGACCGGGGAGACACCAGTGGGTTCGGAAAGCCCAAACATGTAGACTTGTTGGAACAATAATGGTCAATATTATGATGAACAAAATAAGGAAACAATCAATATAGTCATGTCATGTACGTAAAGACTTGGAGTTAAGTATGTAAGTATGATCGGAGTTGCAAACAGTAGCCACTGGAAGGAGCTGGAGAAGACTTATGTACGCGAGTCTAAATCTTAACCACGTAAGGAAGCGTTTACATACGCAAGGGTTGTGTTAACCATGCAAGAATGCAAGAGTCTGAAGACAGAAGCTACTGGATTACTTTGGACAAAAAGTTATGTACGCAAAAAGTTATTTACGAACGTAAGAGGAACAAGACAAAACAAAAGATATTCCGACCGTTGAAGTAGATGTGGAAAAGATTCATTGCAACGGTCAAATTTAGCAAAGTTACGTACATAAGAACAATGTTACATATGTAAGTCAGAGTTCATCTATACAACTCTTATGCTTAGCCACATAAGTCAAGTCTAGATAGCATGATGCAGATAGCATGAACATAAATGATTGCACTCTAATGGCTAGTTCATTAATTACAATGATTATTTTGCTTGGAAAGACTATAAATACATCAAGAAAAGGCAAAAAAAAGGAGAGGAACTCATGCTATCGTTGTGCTAAAATTCCTATCATTTACATCAATCAAAAACACCAAAGATCAAGTTAGATAGAAAATCAAGAGCATCAAGTTCATACAATCATCTCTACCATAGAGCTTTCATTGTATTTATTTTACATATACTCTGAGTGTGGGAAATGTTTGTTGTTAGCCTAATAAACAATATTGTAAGGGCTTTAGAGATGTGAGTCTAGAGGGAAATTAACCTTGAGATTTAGTCCTTAGAGGTGTAAGCCGAAATCAACATTGTTGTATTGACCTTGTTGGATTGAGCCGGAATCAATTTTCGAACATACTGGATTAGAAAAATTCTGAGGAACTTAGGTAATGGACGTAGGCACTGCTTGGTCAAACTACTATAAATAACTTGTGTTATTTCTTCTTGTTTCAACAAGCTTCCGCCTCCTCACCTACTCTAACTATTGGTATCATAACGGGTGTCCTCGTGAGAATTCTTAACATCTTTGAAGTAAAGATCTGCATTAATGAGCATGGATTTTTGTCATTCCTCCGCATTCGAGCCCAAAGCATCTATTGCTCATCGACCACTCTTCAACAGTTTAAATTACTCGCTATAGAAGAATCTCATGATCTTTTTCATCAAAGCGCAATACATTAAGCTTTGGAAGATAAGTGCTCTCATACGTTGTGTGGTTGCTCTATCTCACAACGGCTACATTCAATCCTCCAATGGCCATATCGACTTGAAAATCTATAAATAACCTCAATACACATTAAAAAAGTTGTTGTTCGTCACTTGCAAACATCTTACAACAACATCAAGCTTTCTCTTACTCAAACTTGCAAATCATTCATACACTTCTCAAGAGGGTTTTACACTTGCAAATTCATTGTTGCTTGAGAGTGTCCATTATTAATTTCATTCTCCTTTATTGAGAAAATCATTGTATTTGAGAGGAATATTTTTCTTGTTTTTCTAGAAAACAAGGATTATATTGGTAGAAGCTTAATCTTACACCCATTGAAGCAAGAGTTTGTAGATGTCAAATCTTGCACCAATTGAAGCAAGAGTTTGTTGAGGTTTAATCTTGCAACCTTTGAAGGAAGAGACATAGTGGATTCAAAATCTCAAGGGGAAGCTTGAGGAGTGGACGTAGGCTAAGAGGGTCGAACCACGATAAATATTAGTTTTGATTTCTCTATCCCTTCTCTCTTTATATTTATTGTTTTTGTGAATTGGTAAATTGTTATTACTTTGCTTTAGCTTATCTTGGATATTTTGATAATTGTAAAAATATTTTTAAACAAGTTTTAAAAGTCAAAATTCCAATTCACCCCCTCTTGGATTGCCATTTCGGGCCGATAATTGGTATTAGAGCTAAGGCTCAATTTTTTTTAAGGTTTAACAACCTAGAGTGAAAGATCGAAAAAAGGAAACCTTGAATGATTTTTCATGTTTTTATTATGGGGATGAAATTGATGAACCTCCTCGGTTTGATGCTTTTGATTATTCTTACTCGTAGACGAGAATTCGAGTTTATATGCTCTCTATTGATTATGATTTATGGGAAATTGTTGAAAATGGATTTTCAACGAAATGAAAATATTCTTGGGATGAGCATGACAAGAAAATGTTTTCCTTGCATATTAAATCCATGCATATTTTACAAAGTTCTTTAAATGAAAATGATTATTCTAGAATCTCCAAATTTCATAATGCTAGAGATATTTTGAGTACTTTTCATTCAATTTATTTGTCTAACCAGGCTTGTGAATTTATAAATAATGTGCATGAGGAAGAATCTCTACTATAAAATCCACAATTTGATGAAAGTTTGGAAATCAAAGATCAAATTGATCATCAATAAGAAGAGCATGGAGAAAAGAGTACACAATTGCAAGAAGATTATTTTCATTTCTCAAGAGAAAGCTCCAAATCCATTTCATGCTTTATAAAAGTATCCATAAAGGAAAAAGAAAGAGGAGAGCATGCCAAAAAGAAGAAATTCCACAAGTCCCTCAAAAGAAACAAGGGTTTCAAGAAATCAAGTAAGAAGAAGAAGAACATGCCCATCTTATGTTAATGCCATGAATATAAACATGTCAAATTGAATTGCCCATATTTGAAGAAACATAGCAAGAGGAGAAAAACAAGAATTCTTGAGGATGAACAACAATGAAGTTGGAGCTTTGTGCTTAAGGGCAATCATAGATAAGGATAAGAAAGCAAAAGGGGTAACTCATTCTTTACCATAAACTTTGAGCTTTATGTTATTTTCTTGTCTATACATGCAATTTATTTATTTGTTGATTGAATATGATTTATTACATTGATTTCACACCTTCATGATAAAAAGTATTTATTTGAAAAATCGCTTAGTTATTGTATTGATGTGTTTATACCCACTTCAAGTGATTTCATGCATACTCTGAATCTTTGAATTTCAAAGGGGGAGATATTTCTTTGAAAATTGTTGTGCATTGTTTGAAACAAAGAGGGAGATTTTTTACTTTCAAAATGATTTGATTGATAAATGCATTTACTAAGGGGGAGCTTTATGTGCTAAATGTTCTTTATCATAATTTCTTTGAAAAAGGCGGAGTATGTTGATCTTGCATATCCTTTTTGATGATTACAAAAAAGGAGAGAATGTTGCATGAATTTGTTAAATTTGCATAAGTGGCATCATTGTTATTTATAAGTGATATCAATATTGATTTGAACATCTTGCATATTGATGTGTTAAACTAACCAAGTGACAAGGAGTAAAATTCTTGATCAAATTATTTGTTATTGGTGAATAGATGTTCAAATTCATGCATATTTTTATTGGATCATGGGTGATCAACATTAAGTTCCTTTTGTGTTTTGAAAATGTGCAAAACGTTTGACTTGAAGTGGAACATATTGGAGAGCTCGTAGTTGCGAAACAAGCCACTACAAGTGCGTCACATACGTCAAGAAGGAGTCACGTACGTGAGATAAGGCGTGAAAAGGAGCAGAAACGAATTGAGTAATGCAAAGAGCAAACTCACTTACGTGAGAATATACTAACGTACGTGAGACACATCTAATGTACGCAAGATAAATGTTGACGCAAGTGAATCATGCTGGAGCTTCATCAACATACGTGATATGTACAACACACGTATGTAAGCTGGAGAATTTGCAGATGAAGTACGTGAGGATAAAGTGACGTACTTAAGAATGACATAGATAGCTACAACGGGTAGAAATGTACTCCAACGGCTATTTTATCTCCACCAATGGTCATATCACTTGAAGAGGCTATAAATACATCAAGGAAGGGAAGAAAAACGTGGATGATCATATGGATTCAAGTCCAAATCATTTTCATCATTCCCCTCACTCCAAAACACCAAATCAAGCTAGAGATCAAGATCAAGAGCATCAATTTCATACAACCAAACTCTAGCATAAAGCTTTCATTTGTTGTAACTGTTTTGTAAAACACTCTGAGAGTGAGAAAGGTTAGTTGTAAGCCTAGAGAAAAAAACATTGTAATGGCTTTAGAGGTTTGAGCCGTAATCAACTTTGGGTAGGCTTTAGT
>CAODLS010091368.1:0-11277 GCA_948243855.1 Flueggea neowawraea | reverse complement strand
GATATGGCTTTGAACAATTAAAGGACGAGTCGCAGGAGTAGCAAGTGTTTTTTAACAATTGTCTAACCAATTTTGGAGATGCGATTAACAAGATTAAGGTTAAGGTTGGTTTGCCAAAGGTCAATCTGGTCGGCAAAGTTGCTGGGGATAGGCATGGGGAAGACCATTCTAAAGGTGTTAATCCTGGTTTTGCATTTGAGGATGATGATTAGATTGAAGAAGAGGTAAATTTTATAATTTTGTCAACCGATGTGAACGTGTGTGATCTATTTTTGGCAATGTGTTTAAAGTTCAATCTTGCACTTTTGTGAACTTGTGTGAACTGTGTTCTTTGCAATGTGTGAACTTGTGTGATTGTTTTCTAATTTCTGTATTAACTTTTAAATTGTTTTGTAGTTGGGTAGGAAAGTTGCTTTTGATGATCACTTTGCGTCTTTTCAACAAGATGAGTCTCCTAAAAAGGTTGCAGATGATACTGCTAGTGGTAATGTGTTTGGAGTGGCTTCTACGATCGGACAAGAGGTATTTAACTAATCTGTTTTTTTTCCATTGTTTGTATGTTCAATTGATTTTTGTGAACTTTTTTGATCGTTTTATGTTTTTTTATTTTGCTAATATTGTTATTTTGTTTTAAGTTTCCTTTGATCTTTGTTCATCCTTTATTTTTTTTTAAAAGGTTGTCAGTGGTTTGAAGGCAAATTCTAAGGATAAGATTGAAGACATTTTAGGAAGTGATTTTGATGTGGAGTCATTTTTCAATGATCCCGGTGAAGATGTAAAGAGACCCTCTATGGAGATTGTCATGTATTATCCGAATGTTGGCATTGCAATGTTGGCAAAACGTGCAAAGTGTAAAATCAAAACTTCACACTTGTTGAAGTCTTCATTTATTGCCAAGATGGGGAAGTTAGGGAAGTTTGTATGCGCTTTTGAATCAAATAAGTTTTTCAAATGAGGGTCCCCACTTGAAGACAATTATGTTTTGGATGATGACATTTATACTGAAAAGCGCACTAGACTGTATAACTTTATTAAGGTGGATGAAGGTGTTCCATGGTACGGAGAGAAAGGAAAAGACATGTATGTTTTTTTATATATGTTTTTTTTAGATTTTGATGGTTTCATCAATATTTGATTTTATTGTTTTAATGCAATAAGGCGAAGGATGGTTCAAAAGTTGAACCATCAAAGGCAACAATATTCTTAAAAGAGAAAGACTTACTAGAGCTTGCTTTTGTGTTTGGTGTCGATATTATTAGTAAGAGGATTTGGTTTTCCATGTGGTTTATTGTGGTAGGGATTTAGACTCAACGGTACATATGAGCTTGTTAATTTTTTTTTTAATTTTGTTACGTTTTATAGTTGCAAACTTTTGTGCTCCTTATGAACTTCCAATAGATAATGTTTCCTTATGTGGTGTTTACATTTGTAAATGGTTGTGAACTGTTTTGAGCTTTGTTGAACCCTTTGAGAAATTTGTGTACCTTGTTTTTTCCTGTGATGCAACAAGTAAACATTGTTCTTTACTACATAATAAAGAAATACAAGTATGGAAAATGCAAAAGAACTTCACAACTACTAGTGATATTTTCAACATAACGGTGGTATCACACTTACAATGAACTTGGAGAGGATCCTACATGTTTGCAATTGGATAACGTCATTGGTTACTACATCCAAGGTTTGCGTTTGTCTTGTGGGAGAGCGTGGAAAGATGTTGATTATATGTTGATGCCTGTCAATATTACTGATCATTGGATACTGGTATATCTTGATTTCAAGCGTAGAGGTCTTTTTTGTTTATGATTCCATACGCAATGTATGACACAACGCATCTGTTGTTATAAGTTTACAGCGGTACGCTGTCCTTCTTCCGTATTTCTTGGAGATTGCAGGTGTGTGGCATTTCAGGAAATATTGGGGTAAACTTGCAAAGGTTCCTAGACTTGATCGTCTTCCAATAACATTTATTGATGGTCTACCAAAACAAGAATTGAGGTTTGTTGTTCATATTCTTAAGTTTATTTTGTTAGTTGCATTTTTGTGTTTTGTTTAAATAAAGAAATTCTTTTTTTTTACAGAGATAGAAATGCTTTTTTTTTACAGAGATTGTGGTGCATTTACTCTTGCTTTTGTGGAGTACTTTGCTTTTGGGAAGAAGGACTTTCTTGATACTTTTAGTGTTGAAGGATATCAACAATGTCTTGGTTGCCTTTTGTTTCATTACAGAAGGATGAAGCAAGATGATGATTACTCTAGTGAACCTAAAACTAAGGAACAAAATATTGGCGTTCAGTTTGCAAATAAGGATTGAAAGGAGGGAGTTTTTTCCATATAGTCATACGTTTTGAACATTGCTGGATTTACGTACACGGTTTTGTAAACATTTATGAGCTTCAATATTTTTATATATGAATTCCAGTCTGAAATTGTAATGCTTGTGAATTCATTATTTTTTATGCACGAGTGTGTGAACGTTTGCGAATGCTTGCGAAAGTATGTGAATGTTGGGGAACTTTTTTTATAAATTTTGTAAACCATTGTGAACGTTTGTATTTCAACCAATCATTTGTCAGAAATGTGAAATTTTTTCCTTGACATGTGTTTGTGTGTTTTCCTTTGTTTGGAAGCTTGATCTATGTTGTGTGCTTTTTGTGAAATGTTGTGAACCAACGGTAATTTAGATTTTAATTATTATAACATAAGCAAATCACTGCCAAAGTTTCTATTTCACCCAATCGTTTTTCAGAATAATTGTATTTATGGTACTTTGAAGAATATTTCTGTTACAATAATTGTGTTGTAGAATTGAATGACATGTTTCGGATGATCATATATCTTTTGTCGGTTTGTTTGTACATGATCTGCGGTTGTGTTCTGTTTTACCACATCTTCCATAATGGTTTTCCTTTATTTTCTCAAAGCTTGATCTTATTATTTTCTTCCTTGGTTTTCCTTCCTTCGATTTTCCAATTGGTTTGCCCACAACTTGTTCCAACACATCTTCTGGTATTCCAATCCAATCCTCCGATGAAATGGGATTTATAACTATTAAATAAGTTGCTTTCATTGTATTGTTCTTGTAGTAATAGGAGCATAACTGGTAAGGATCCCAAAGCTTTTGTTTATGACAATAGCGGCATACTTGCATGGTAGTTCATCCGCTTGGAAGATTTTGCATGTACATATTTTGTCCTTCATGTTGACAGTGAAATTTTTGTCCCCACTGACGACATGATATACAATGTCAGATGCTGGGTTGACCTGCAAAATCAATATTGTGACTTTTGTGAACTCTTGTGAATGTTAGTGAAAGCTAGGGAATTTTTGTGTACATGGTGTGAACTTTTGTGAACTTCTAATAAAAAACAGTTTGGACATTCAAAAGGAAAAATGAACTTACAGTCAATTTTTTGGATTCAATCATTCTCATGAATAAGATTTTGTTGTATTTTGGAGTCATCTTTGTGACTGTATGAAGTGCAATTGTATTAAAATTATGGCTCCACGCTTGGTATATGCTTCTCAATGCTTCTAGTAGTGCAACCACTGGCAGTTCCCTTGCTTTGTTGTTTTTGATTTTAACGATTCTGCTATGTTTGATGTCATTGCTTGCCTTGTGTATTCTTTCGCATGAATTGCTGCCTACCTTTCATAACCAACCTCTTTGCAATATAAACCAATTTTAACATTCATTTGGTCCAATTCTTGCATTTTCTGTTTGAATTGTTTGTTAGTGTAAACTTTACCAGCTCCAAAGAAGATTTATTTTAGGTCCTCATGGTGCTTGAACTTCATCTTCAGGTTATTGAGTAGGTGGTAGATGCAAAAGTAATGTCCAGCCTCTGCATAAACTTTCTCAGCTCCATATGTAATGCTGCCATTTCTATTGGATATAATGCACATACCTTCTCTGTAACCGAATGCTTCTCTGAAACATTGGAAAAACCACTCGTACGAGTCATTGTTTTCTAAATCCACAACAGCGAAAGCTAGCGGTAGAATTTTTCTCACTCCATTGTATGTGCAAGCTGATATTAATGTCTCTCCATATGCAACTTTTAAAAAGGCACCATCAACCACAACCTGTGGTCTTCAATGTTTCCAGCCTTCGATTGATGCATAGAAAGCAAAAAACACATACAGGAATGACCTAAAAGATTTTAAAAATAAATTAAGTAACTACTAGTATATAATGATGTGAACACTAGTAAGCCAGTGTTAACTATTGTGAACTAGTTCAGAGTTTTGTTATAAAGTAGAACAATACGCTATTGAGAACTATTGTAAACTGTTGCGAACTATGAAAAATTAAAATATTTTTGAATAAACCATTCATAAGTTATTTTAGACATTACCTATCTTTCGCTGTTTTTAGTTTTGTAAATGTTCCTAGATTTTTTTTCAGCATGTAGAGGTATGATGACAGAGCTTGATATGAATCGGAAGCTTTGCCTAAGACTAGTTCTGTTGATTTCTCCTTTGCTCTCCATTCCTTTTGGTAGTTGATTTTAATACCATATGTGTCTTTTATGTCCTCTTAAATGTTTAATGGCCCATAAGGTTGTTTTGTTGTTGCAAACTTTTGGTTGATTATATTTCCAAGAAAGGTGGATGAAGCTTGCCGGTGTTTTGTAAACCCTTGTTCGATTGGACAGTTGTGCACATTGTAAAATTTCCTTACCTTGAACATATTTGTGTTGAATATTGATGATGCTTTGAATACCAAGCTGCAGTTTTTGTCGATACAGTTAACGAAGTAGTTTCTTTTGCAAGACTTGTCAACTTTGAAGTTGAAATGGTTCTGCAAGGCATAATGGCTGATAGCATGCTTAGATTTTTGTTTGCAGTTGAAGACAAACCCTTCCTTTATGATTGGAGGACTTTTATATTCACTATCGTCCGTGTTGTTAGCTTCATCATGGTCAGATTCTGACTCTATGCAATTAATGCCATCTTTTGCGATTTGATTAGTAACTTGAAGCATTTCAGGAAGGTGTGCCAATGTGGAATCCTCAGTCACTGTTGCACTTTAATTTTCTGTTCCAATAAGATATGCTAGTGGTAACATCTCGCTATCATTGTCTTCTGGTTGGTTGAGCAGGTGGCCCTTTGCAACAATTGTCAAGCATAGTGGATACTTCATGACCTTTGTCTCTTTTCTTTTTAGCTCTATGTAGAGGGCCAAATTGACGTCATTGTCAACGTTGAATGCTGGGTAATCTTCTTGAATTTTGTACATGATGCTGAAGGTTGTATAGTTCCTATCAAGGTTCAGATTCTGTGATATTGTTTCACACAGTTTCTCATAGTTTGTTGTGCAAGGTAATAGGATTCTAGAGACTTTGTAGTCCTTGAAGTTTCCATTTGCATCCCACACTCCATTGTATTGAAGGATAACTTGAATGTAATCCATTTGAGCATGTGTGATTTGGGTCATATAAACATTTAGTCACACACAAAAAGTGAAAAACATTTTATTAACAAAAGGATATGAACTGTGAACGTTTGTGAACCGTTGTGAACTTTTGTATACGTGAATTTGTGTTGGATATGGGTTGTAATGAACTGATGTATACTACTATGAACCTTTTTCCCCTAATATGTGTTTGTGTGTTGGAGAATTTTCCTCAATTTGGAGGATTGATCTATGTTGTGTCATTTGTGTGAACTATTATGAACTATTGAGAATTTCTTTTTATGTTGTGTGACTGAGCATGAAAGTATTTTCTATAGTTTGCAGGAATTGTGTTTTGTTCTTCCTTCATTGTAAACTGTTGTGAACCTACTTTTACACTTATTATGTTGCTGAACAGTTGTGTTCATCAATGTTCGTAGTATCTATGAACTGATGGTTGCCTCCAGTTTTGTGAGCTGTTGTGAACCTATTTTTTCAGCTTTTATGTTTTATTTTCATTAATGTTTTATTTGTGCTCTAATTGTTCATCAAAGCAAGGAAATATTGTGTTGAGTGTGAGTGTTTGTATTTTTATTTATGTGAAGAAAAACACATCACTTTGATCTCAACAAGATGAATCTATGGTATCAGCCATAATTGTATTCTGAGTAAAAGATCTGGCGGTCGTGACATTTGTGAATCTAGATCTTGATTAGTTTAAAGGGTCAAATGACATTATTTTTCAAAATAGCTTTACCAGGAGGGAAAACAGCATCAAATGGCTCCATGGTCTCAAGTTCCGAGTCTTAATCCTAATCTACATGTCAAAAACAGCTCAGGATCGTAAAGTCCAAGTTGAAAGCAAAGTCCAACAAAATCAGGGATAATGTAGGAATAATGTTAGAAATCTTCAAAACTGATTTTATCTACTCTCTTTGATAGTTTTTTGAGCGCTTTATAGGAGAAATCAAAAGGATTATTATTTTCTCAAGGTTATCAAAGGATTATTATTTTCTCAGGGTTATCAAGATCCGTTCAGGAATACTATAAATAGAGGCACCGTTTATCTTCATAATGCTTAGCGCATGCAATGTCTTAGATAATTTTTTTCTACAACCTTTCCGATCATCGTGTTATATTTCTTATTAGGGTGTAATTTCTAATATAAAATTAATTAATAATTGTAGTTTATTAATTAAATATAAATTATAAATTCTTATAATTTTGAAAAGGAAATGTTGCACCTTAAGGTTACAGAAATTTGTACAACCAAATTATTCGTCTTGTCTTAACCAATTTTTCAACCGTCTTATACTTTCTCTTAGTTTTCATAGTATTCTCTTAGCCATTACAATCCTTGCTGTAATTGACCGATAAAATTCCAATATTTCTACTCTCAATTGTTATTCTCAGTTTATTATTTGTAGCATCGAGGTTTCTAAAATTGTTAAGTGTTGTGTAAAAGAACCTGCTTTTACAGTGAATGTTCCCGTCTCTTCACCACTTTTTAAAACAATCAACCAAAAATACTATTAAAGATTGACAAACCTTATACAGAATAAAAAGCTTGAACTTATTTCAAGCACTTTCTGATATTTATGACGAATTTGTAAATTAGTTTGCATTTAGTATTTAAGAAAAAAAATATGACTTGGGTTGAACTACCAACAGATTTGGTTGGTCTATCCTACTTAACTTTAGGGCTGCTTAAGGGTCTTGGAGATTCTCGAACCGAATCGAATATCCAAACCAAAATGAATCAGAACAAAAGGAAAATCGTTGACCTTTGACTTTCACTGAATCGAATCATCTCGAAAGTTTTATTTGAAATAGTTCTGGATCTTAAATAATGCCAGTCCCGAACCGAAAAACCAAAACGGGTATCAAAAGTTTTATTTATTTATATATACTAGCTTTTTACGCACGTGCGTTGCACGTGATATATATTTTTATTAAATTGTTGAATAATTATGGTTAATATATTATTTTGTTTTAATTATGATAAACACGTAAACTTCATATAAAATTTTCATACAATTACAATATGCATAAAATAAAAATTTTGATATACATTAAACTAATCAGTTATTTAATAAAAATTCTATGTAAGAAGATTTTAGTGGTTTATCTTTTTTTTGTTATAATGACTAAAACTGTAACGACCCATTTCTGGGACCATGACTAGCGTACAAGGTGAACCGTCTATGGGAGCCCGGTCCATCCCGCACAAGCCTCCATAATACAGAATTTCTACTCAAATATCATATTTAAAAAAATATGAAGAACAAATAAAAGTATAATCTTTGTTTATTAAAAACAAAACATATATAATATTAAGTGCGAAAATTATTTCAAATTAAAACATTTGAAATGTCAGAAACAATAACAGAACCATAAACACATCCCACAGGAATCCGGTGTGGAGCATCTAACAAATCATACAAATTGGCCCGCTCAAAAGGGCACTGACCGCAACATCAGAATCCCTCACTGAGCATCAAAAGCCAATGACCATAATTCCCCAGAGTCACCTGTAAGATGATAATAACAGGGACAAAACAAACAAAGAAAAAGGGTCAAACCCTGTGAGTGAGGAATAACACTCCAGATCGCCTCATACGTGCCTCACAAAGACTGGTTTGAAAACCATTTGAAAACTAACACATGTGGTATACGAAAGGTATACATACGTATACACTATATACATAGTATGATTTCCAGCAAAACATTTCGAAATCGTTTGCAACCAAAGCAAACAGCATGCACGGAAACCTTCTGGAACTAAACCAGAATCTTCTAAGAATCTTACCAAACCTTATTAAAGCTGCCATATTTTCCAGAATCAAAGCAAAACCTTTCAAAAACCGTTTTATCTTATCGGAGCTTTCAAAACAAAACCCTTTTAGGTTGTACTCAATACTTCACAAATCCAAAACCCTTTTACTGAAAACTCTTATCAGAGTTCAAAACTTTGCCGCATAGAAATTATTTTCTAGAACATTTTCAAAATAACTAAAACTCAACTGTTTTAAAACCCAAGTAAGATTCTTTCGAAAACCTTTTGCTTTAACAAATGCTACAAACAAAACATCTTAAAATACTTCAAAACTTTCGAAAATCCTTTATTTTAAAGCTGTTACTAAACCCGTTTCAAAACAGAACTCAAAACCTTCATAGTTTTTTCTCAAAACATTATAATCAAAACTTTGCCTTGTAGGCATCATAATACTAATAGTATTATTTTCAAAATCATTTCTTATTAGTGTGGGATTTGCCTATACTTAACCTGCAGATGTGAGATTTGCCTAAACTCAAGGACTTCATCTCAACTCCTGAGGTTTGCCCCACCATCGCCACTAGTTGAGGTTTGTCCCACCACCGTTAAAAATGAAAACGTATTTTATAAATACCGTAGTCAAAAACATATATCACAGATAGGGACCATAAACATAGTGTAGTGAGATCTCGGTCACTCCACTGCCGTATAATGTTGTGAACTCTACCACTAATCCATAATCTAACCATGTATCTGATCAGGACAACATGGCTATTGTCTGCCCCGATAGCTAGGCCATAACATGCATTGGTATACCAAAGGCTACGTACCCCGTAGCATAGGTGTCCCGTCTCCAAAACATTGTATAATATATTTAAATCCAAAACATAACGGTCATGTGACCGAGCATATTAAAACAAATCATATATATGCGATATAACTTATATATCAAAGTCCAAAACCAAAGTTACCAATTTTCCAAAACAATTTCATAATCCAAAGATATATATATAAATATATTTTCCAGAAATATAATCTTTCTTTCGAAAAGATATTCAAAAATCAATACAAATACCATTTACAGAAAAACATGTCAAACTCCCAAAATAGGGGTCATATAACAAAGTGTACAAATTAGATTCAAAACAGAGAGAGATGATATATACTTATGTATATATCGGTTTAACCAAACACAAAGTTTAAATCTCTATTCAAAAACCATAACGTCCGAAACAAAGCATGCACTCAGCATCAAAATCAGTGGAAAACATATATAAAAATATATATGTACTTTTTCCCAAAAACAAAGAGGTGAATATTTATTCACATAATCCAATTTATTTAATTTAACTAATCCTTAGATTAGTCCAATTTACATGCTATGGTGATAGCACAACAAAAACATATAAGTGGAAGAGACACAACTTATGTGTCTGAAGCTGCCATCCACTCACCTAGAAGCCGAGCTTTCAAACTCATTGACCGCCGGTCGATGGCTGATCGCCTCGGAAACCGAACCGAACTGAAACAAAATATTTTACAAACAAATTAATACGATAACTATGATAATGCAGAACACATATGAAGTGCAAATGCAGACTCGGAAGCCATCGGAGTTAGAAATCCTATTTCGATCGAAAATATATCACTCACGGCCCAAAGATCAAAATTAGTGTAAAATTATCAATTAGTCCTTGACTTTCATAAAATTACACTTTAGTCCCTAAAATCTCGAAACTTAATAATTAATTCTCAAAAATTCTAGAAATTAATAATTACCCAAAACTTTTAGAATTTATAATTAAATCCTCCAAATAACTCAATTTACAAATAAAACCTCAAATTTATTAAAATTGTAAAATTACCCAACATTTTCAAAAATTACAAATCTACCGATATTTTTTCAAAATTACAAATCTGACCCTCATGGCAAATATCAGATCCAGTCCTCCAATTTTTCCAGAAAAATCACAATTTACAACTTAGTCCACGCAACGAAAATTATTCTAAAAATACCCCAAATCCCGAACCACGCGAAACTCGATGTTCCCAATGGTTTCAATCAACTCTATTCAACCCCTAGAACCTAGATCTAGCATCGGTTTCTTCAAAAACATCAAAAATCAGTCCAAACTGAAAAATCCATTTTCGGACCAAAATTAACCCATTAAGATTCAACTATCAATTCATCATTTTTAAGCTAGATTCATACATTTTCAACCTCAATCTATCATTATCCAACAAAAACCAACTCAAATCCATCCAAAAAATCACAGAAATCAGAACAAAAAATCAAATTTTCGGTCAAAAATTAAAACCCACACAAGCCCATCGGTTTAACCATGAAACCAAGCAAAAACAAGAGAGAGAAAGAGAAAATCACCTTATTTTGGTGTGGGAATGGAAGAGGAACGAAGAGAGAGAGAATCCCGAAGAGAGAGAGACATTTTTCTGGGTTTCGTGAACAGTGATCGACGAATAAAGAAAATGAATGTCAGTTGGTTTGGTCGGTCAGGTTGGCTGGGTTTTAAAAACCCAAACTCAAAACGACATGTCGTTTCACTTCAGTGACAAACGACACACACACGAACGACAGTTCACGCGGACGACAATGGCTACTGTAGCACAACGACATGCCGTTTGCGACCCAACGACACGTTGTTTCCTCCAATTCACACGAACGACCTGTCGTCCCACTGATCAAACGACGTGTAGTTCGCCTACACATGCATGAACGACCTGTCATTCTGTCTTGGATTTTCAGATTTTATTTTCTATTTTTCATCAATTTTCACTTACCCAAAACACTTCCAAATCACTCATAACCTTCATTAATCACCCAATTAACATCAAAAACATAAAATTAACTCTTCAATCACCAAAAATAAAAATTCAAATATTTACCCAAATTTATTTAAAATAATTATTCCAAAAATAATTATCCACCAATAACTATTCAAAATAATTACTCTAAATATAATTATCCAAAAATACTTATAAAAAAATTTTGGGGTATTACAAAAACATTGCCATACTCTTTCTTTGATTTATCTAATCTTATATATATATATATATATATATATATATATATATATATAAACTC
>CAODLS010091355.1:0-10875 GCA_948243855.1 Flueggea neowawraea | reverse complement strand
CCGTTGCATCCGCAATGCAATATCGGCAGCCTCTGGTTTTTGGTCCTCTTTTTGCTTCCCATATATTTGACATGTAACAACATAAGTGAATTTTAGGTCGGCCTGAGCTCGTGCCTCAGGAGATAACTCAAAACCATCAATATCAGTTCCATCATTATAGGACGTTCCAGCTTCAGCATCTGAGATTGGGTCACATGTTGAGATCTTTGAAAATTTTATGGAAAAGAAACAGATAAAAAAGATGAATAATTCAAATGCCCTACCTCCATTGATTATCCTCTCCAAATAAGTCTGAAGCATAAGAGCTTTTCTATAGTACATCATCCCACGAACTGGAATATTAAAATACAATATACAATTCAGAAATGTGGATTCATATAGGAAATAAACTATCAGAAAAATACTAAACTAAAAGAAATCAGTTAATCTTTTGTCCCACAGCCCATCAAAATCTTTCACGTGACCCAAGAGAAACAAAGAGAAAATGGAAAAGAAAAATTAAAGAGTAGGAAATGAGCAATTGCTTTCTTCACAACATCCTATTAATTTCAATTCAAAAGTTTATTAATATCTGTGTCACAAGGTCAGCTCTGAACTTTGATGAGAAAACTTATTTTAAATATTTCAAGAAAATGAGAAAACAAAGCAATATAAGTATCAAAATTTGAACAAGAAAAACAACATCACATAAACATTTGCGTACATGTAAGACTATTTCTGTTACCCATTAATTCTAGCAACAAAACTAGAAACGCTTCAATCCTAAACCCTTACCGAAAGAAAACGCTTAGCACACAATATTGAATAAAAAACGGATTTTTCATAGATGAGGCAGGCCACACATAGCATAGCTAAGACTGATCCACTAGCTAATATAAAATCAAGACATGTACACATTGAAGACTAAATGAAGAAGAAATATAAAAGCTAAAATAATGTGCTTGGTTTCGTGAAGAAGACTTAAATAGAGAGAGAGAAAACTTACCTGTCCTGGCTAATGTTTGACCTCTATAAGAGGCCCAGAACCGAAGTTCAAGGATATCACTAGGACTATCAAATAGTTCAGTATCAACCGCATTTTCATCGCGGCCAATTCGAGCAAGAAAATTTCTCCACTCGTCTGCAGGATTAATATAAATAAGGTCAAGCTACAAAATGCTAGTTGAAATAAATCATTTAATCAATCCACTAAGAATAAAAGTTTCTGGATGGAAGTGTGTCAAAGAATTACGAATTTTGAGTCACTACAAAATAGATTCTGAGTTTTTCTTTCTATTGCACCAAAACTATACATCATCCTAACACTCATTCTTCATTCCACATCAACCTAACATTTCTCAATCATCAGATTATCACAGCCAAAAAGGAATTGGAGCATAGGGAAAATTTTGCACAATAGAAACTGAAGGACCATATGTGCATTAAATTCAAGTGCATCAGCCATGATAAGCATACAAAGAATACCTGGATATATTTTCTGCAGATAAAATAAAGTTGATATTCCATCCTCATTTTTCTTTAGAAGTTCAGCCATGCTATACAGAACAATCTCAGAATAATATGGTGTGAACACACTGCATACAGACAGGGATGGTAGCAAAGGTAATCAGATTGGATGTGCAGATAGATGGCACTGAAAGCAAATTAGTGCCTGATAGATAACCTGAAGGGCAGCATCTCTCTAACTGGTTTTGCTTTAGGCATATCCATAAAAAGCGAATTTGTGAAAAACTCCAACCTACGCCTGGCCTCAAAATTTTTGGGAATGTTTGAAGCTGAATCTTTGATTGTTAAGAGTGAGTGCAATCTTTTGATTTGTGATCTCTGCAATATCATCCGAACTTAGTGAACATACTGCTACCAGGAGAAAAAAGAAGAAAACCCTGCAAAACTTACCAGCTCAGCATCATTAGGCCACTTCAAGTTTACAAATAAACGACCTTCAGCTCTTGCTTTGAACAAAAAATTCCATGCCCCATAGTCATCCCTGTAGAAATTATACATCCAAACAACATAGTTCAGCCAAGAGTTGACAAATTACATTATCCAAAAAGAAAACAAGTCAATGGACCTCATATTGACAGAAAGAATATCGTGCTTCACAACATCATAGAGATCTTGAACAGCCTTAACAGCACCTTTCTCTAGCTCCACTGTTTTTGTCTCTCTCTGTAGAAAAGGCATTTTAAATGCAGTGAGAGGAACCATTCAAAGGATAAGGAAAATCAATGCCCCATAGGAATGAAAACAAAACCGACAGAAGAACAAAACATACCAGAATTCCAGTCAGAGCATAAACACGTGATATCAAATGTGGTAGTTTATCCAACTGGAAGTCAACATGAATACTTCTTTTCCCTATACTTGCTTGAATGTGCTCGTAGACTTTTTGGACCCTGAGGCCAAGTGACAGTAACATATGGTTATAATCACAAAGAAAATAAACAAGACATTTTCACAAAATTCAAGCTTGTACTTACCAAGTCCTTCCTTCATCATCGTCCAGTATTTCAGTGAGGATAAATTTAAGGCCATGGTAACACTCCTCAACTGCATACTTCATATACTCGTCCCTAGAAATCCTCTCCCACAGCTCTTCTTGTGAATCTCTACCCACAGCAATATCTTTGGCCAAAAATATCTAAGGCACATATGTAGATTAAAAAACATTTAGAAATCCAGCCAAACTTCTTTAATACCGCAACATTAAAATCACTAAAAAACTCGCTCAAGAAGCATAAACTATTAAAATGGACCAGGTGCTAAGACCAACGAATAAGTAAAAAGAAAATTGGAAAGCTAGTATATTAGTGCTTGAAACTGAGGGATCACCTTGCTGGCAAGAAGGAAAAGAGGCCATTGAACCAATGGAAGATTCCCAGAATTTTTTGGCATCTGAAGCAACTCCATTTCCCTGAAGTGAGCAAAGAAAACGATAATCACTATTACAAGCTATCAGAAGAAAACCAAGCTGTAAGCACTTCAATTCGAATGAATCTTGTCCATAGCATGTTTAAACAATCGATATAAATGCAGAAACAAGAAAGGAAAATAAAGATTGCAGGAACCATGAACATATTAAGCGGGTTTATCCTATTTTCTGCACATGACAGTCACTAATTTTTCATTAATTAAGATGTCCGCTTAAACTTTTAAACATTCACACAAAGACGATGATTATATCATTAAATAATATTTAACAGTCAACACTCAACATTACAATAACATCTTCTTATTAAGCATCACTATTCACACGTAAAACACACTGTAAAGACTAGCATCAGTATATATAGAGCTATTAAAATCTGCGCAACAAGTTGATGACATTCTGAACACTCACATGTTAGTGATATAATCTTCCTCTCTAAGATTCTTTATGATCTCGTTCCAAAATGGAGAGAACCGAGAAGCATCTATCTTTCTTTTCTCCACGACCTTCATATCCACACAAAACAAGTTAGTATGAATTACTTCTCATAAGGTCATTAATAATATAGCCATTTCAACTATGTAATGGAAAAAAAAAGACAGAGAAAAGGTATATATAACAGACTTGTAGTTCAAATTTGCACAAAATAGTTTGAGCTGGAAATGTCAAAATTGGGTAAAACCTGGCCTACCCAGAACGATTTAATCAACTGTCACATCATAAATAATTCATTCAGCCCCATTAATGGCTGACCTGTATTGGGCTGGCCAACTGGTCTCACACATAACATAATTAAGTTTTTAACTGGCCTCTAATCATGGGAGATTAGCAAGAAAAATGAAAAAAAGGGATCTATATTGGTGATTAAAGCTAGATTCAAATCAAATTTTTGATTGAGTTCCAGTTAAACACTATGGGATAAAAAAATGCCATAATGAAAATTATATTTTTTAATAACTGACCTGACTGGAAGAGCTACTTGAAGTCCTGCAAAATGAGGTTAACTTTAGCATCCAAGGTGACAAATATGACAAAAACACAATCACAGGCGGGTTTTTTTTCTAAGCAGGGAAGATAACAAATAAAACTTTGCCTGCTGGGAAGCGGAATGTGAAGATTGTCCATAAAAACTCCAGGAAACTCCTCAAAAAGTTTGCTAATTGCTTCCAAAGATCTAATCTGAAACAATCCCAAAAAATGAATCTTCATAGCATAATCAAACTAAAAATACGGACAACCAAACAACAATTGCAAAAGGAAAAACCAAAGCATTTCAAAAGCAATTGCAGCTGAACCAAATTGCACCAAGATAAAAATAATAAAATGATGGAATATAACGAAAGTTACAATGGTTATTAACTGAAAAAAGGGTAAAAGCACCTACTTCCCCAAGACGGTCCCTTGCTCCAAGCAAGAATCCCCAAATAGCAGATATAACAGTATAGATCACATGGATGTCAAGAAGATAGATCTGCCACCAAAAGCAACAAATAAATAATATAGAATTGAAAACTTATCTCAAAATTGAAAGAAATACAATATGCTGTGAAAATTAATGACCATTAATCTGATCTGCTCTATAGTTGAATCAAAGAAAATTTATGTACTATATTTTTAACTTATCAGAGAAAGAACAAGCAATTCATGGGAATCCTCTAAATGTTTAGACCTAAGGTTTGCTGAAGTAAATTGGACCAGATCATACAAATGTCAGTAAGTACATAACACATATATGGACATCAAGAGTGATGACAACTTACAGCTACAACTGGAGCCCATAGGCTAGCAATAGCTAATGCATTATGATTATCTGCAACCACAGACAGATTTGTGAGAGGCAATGAACTCATACCATGAGAAAACGAAGACAAAGAGGAAGGGAGAAAAAAGGGAGGGGGTGCTGGGGTTGGCGTAGAAGCAAGAAAAGGAAACAAAAGAAAAAAGAAGAAAAATGGAATGCGATTGCTGAAAAGATGTCCAAAACTGTTAAAAACATTCAGATTTTTGGACACAAAAAGGAAAAACTACCTCTCAATTGACCAAAAAAAACCAAAACAGTTTATAAATCAACATGTATACAACAAAACATTTATGAACTCATAGTAGTCACGAAAATATGCCTTCCAATTTTCAAGAAATTAATCAACGAAACAAAACTAAATGACCCACAAAATTATGAACTCCATGTCACACTACCTGAAAGAAGGAAAATTCTGGAAATGCTTTTGACATTTAAGATATCATTTCTTAACATAAAGATGCGCACAAACTATGTGTGGTAATTCATGTATCCCACAAATTAAAATGGCACTCACAGGAACGAATTAACTCCAAAAAGCATATCATAAATAGCAAAATATTAATGCAATATCTAATAAATGTAAAAGACAAGATAAGTTTCAATAGCATATCCATTTTACTTTTAGACACAATATCATGCCAAGAGTATTCTATGTTGTCTGTCATATCCGCAATAAGTTTCGTCGGTTTCACCAATGGCCTTATCTGCAAAACCCAATCAAGAAATTGTTTAGATAATAAGATACCAAATGTCAGGATTGACAGCATCTAACATGACTAACCAGGAAGAAGTAAGCGAATGAGAACTTTGCAGCCAAAGTAACAAGCCAAAATATCATATACCTGGAATACATAAAGCATCAGCAAAAATCAATACTTCCTTACCAATTTGGAAAGTAAATTATCCTCATAAAAAGTATCATAGATGGTCTTCCCATCCCATATAAAAGGTCCAATAGTATTATTATAAATCCATTCTTAATTAAAAAGGTGCATTCAATATATTTGCTTACTATATTAAAACAAGTTACTTCTAGGAAGAATATAAAATGAATTTTTGGAAGATTCAAAAGCCCCATACTAAAACCAATAAAAAAAAAAAGGAACTCATTCTCAAAATTATAATTTGTGAGCACACATTTTCATAGTTTCCCTTTTCAATTGTGCGTTTTCCAACGTTATAATTTGTGAGCATGAAAAGAAGTCCATTTTCCCAGATACAAGCAAGTATATAATGGAGTAAAAGGAAAACAGGAAGAAAATATGAGATTACTTGATGAAGTCACCAGTCCTCTCGTACATGCCACGACCAACATAATACCATTCCTTGAAGAAAGGATGCGAAGAAAAGCATGACATTAAGAAATTGGAAAATAAAAACATCCACAATGGAAGAAAAAAGAGAGCAAAGATAAGTGAACAACCTGGCGCATCCACTTGACAAATCGAATAAGAGGCCAACGATCACATTGATTTGTCATGCGGTGACAAGCAGGTATTCTCATGAGGAAACTAATGAAAAATTGGATGCCAGCATAGATGCCTATAATTATGACATACAGTCTGAAAACCACAGAACTTGAATCATGTTCCCGCAGGGCCTTCCTGTATTTGAAGCAAACAGAAGGTTAGCAGCCCAATACATATGACAGCAGCATATGAAGTTATAGAATAAACGCAGGGATGACAGATCGTACACATAAAGAAAACAAATGAAGACTGAAGCACTGCCAAACCAAACAAAACGCAGGAAAATTCGAGAAACAGCCATTCGACGTGTCGTAGAATATGCACCATACATCATGACGACATCTAGTATACCTACAATTGATAAGTTCAGAGATTAAATCCATAAATTCCTCAGTTCTTATGTGAAAACTTATACAACAGCTGTGAAATATCAATATAAGCGGCAGAAGACTTTACTCTCAAAAAACTTCATCACCACAAATGTTGGTCCAAGACTCAGAAATCCCCTCAAGGTTTTTGAGTTGAAATTTTCATCATTGAAAGCAATGATAGCGAGGCCCTGGAACCGGGAAAACGGATTGCAATTTTCAAAAATGTAAATATAACTAGTGACTTAAAAAATATTAGATCCCCGAATATCAAAAAAGGAAAAGAAGTGGCAAAGCGAGGAAAAAGTATTCAAGAATTAAATAGTTGATGTTATTATGAAAGAGAGATCCTCAAGAGCACAACAGGAAAACTGTAACCAAGTATCATGGAGAATGCTTTTCATGCACAAAACAGTAAAGAAATGCCTAAGTTTAACGCTTCACATGGATGTGCTAACCTGAAACATCATAATAAGAAATATCCATAGTCGATGGAAACTATGATAAAGATGAAGAAACGTCCGGTGCTCAACAAAAGAAGTTTTCCCCTGACATTGACTCCCAGCAGTTTTAAGCAAATACTGCAAACAAAATGCTTGATTAAGAAGTCTTATGAAAAATGTTAATGTAATCAACATCTATGGAAGTAAACAAAATGAAGAGACTCGCCCTCAAATAAAACTCAATTAGCCAATTGTCTTTGCAGAACAGAGAAGATGCAAAAAAAGATTACACTGGTAGATGAACAAAATGGACAATGATGTTTTCATTTTAAATTCGAAGGCAACGAAGAACAAGCTGATCACAGGATTGGCATGGTTAAATAAAAATATTGGTACTTCTAGTAAGCCTAAATAAAAATATTGGTACTTCTAGTAAGCCCTAAGTAATTAAAAAATGTAGTTAGGTTCTCAAAAGCTTCCCACAATATTTGTTTATATGAGAAAAAATGCAAAAAGTTAAAGCATTTAAAAAAAATAACATGTCTTCCGACAAGTAAACAATTGTGTTTTTTTCCAATGGAGGATCTGCCAATCTATGTGCAGGGAAAACAAAGAACTATTTATAAGAAATTGCAAGCATCCACTGTCATGGGTAAGTCAAAAAAATGTACCTCTTAAAGCAAAATGATAATACTGGAGGATGAGGGAAATAACATAATATTAAAGCAGATAAAAGAAAAGGTAATGCTATGAACCTTTGTCCTTGGCTTTGGTTTTAGGAAGAAAGGTGAACTCTTACGCCATGGCCAACTTAGCTCAAAGCAATGAAGTGACCTGGAGAATGAAAATAATATAAGGCAAAATGATCAACCAACAAACAACAATGCATTGACACAATATCAACTTCCTTTATTCTGGAATTGGACAGCAAAAATCATTTGTTATTTTACCCTGGAAAAACATAAAAGCATTAATGGTTCAGGATATTGTACACTACGTACTTCAGAGTCAATTCAAATGGAAATTTTTTATTAAAAAAAAAAAAGCACTGCCATGGATGAGAATAATTATTAAGTACTAATCTGATTAGCATAAAACTCCATCAGCTTCAATTTGACTACAGCTGGATCATGACAAGTACAGGCTAACATGTCATAAAAAACAACACTTTTGTCTCATCTTTGATTCCTTTAATATCTACTAAAGACTAGTTGCAGCGTATAAAATAGAGATATCATAGAACTTGCTTTTGAAACTTATAGAGCAGAAAGGAAGTGAGTTACAACTTCATCTATTTTATACACAGTACAACTTGCTTTTATGGTATCACAAAGAAAATGGGACTACATTCTTCTATAATGTGTTTTAAAATTTAACTTGCATCTGTCTCGGAACAGGACTTTTCTATCTTCAACTGTGATTTGCTTTCGTCTTGCAGGAGCTAACAGCCATACTTTTGGCTCAAATTAACCTTGATTGAGACTATCAAATGGTAGATTTTATCCTCAAAATTGCTCTCTCTTTTAATCAACTCCTTTACTTTAAAATTGGGTTCTTTGTTCTTGCATAATTCACAATCTACTATAATAACATGTCAAAGAAATCTTACCAAAAGTACTCATTGAAATCATCATAGTTTCTCCAAGTAGAATGAGGTGCCCGCCCATTATCATTGTTAGCAGCCTCCTGGATTTTGTTGCACATATGTCCATAGATGTGAATTGCAAGAAATCCAAATCGATTCAAGCAGAGAGATTCAATTTGGAATTCAAATACGTGGAAAGAGACAAATATTTAAGAAGCAACTACATTCTCTTGAAAAAACATTTAAGTTCGACTGATACAGAACACAAAGATTTCACTTCAACATATTACGAAACTACCAAGTCAGAAGAATACCAATCAAATTACTATTTGTAAATATAAATATGATTAACTCATTCTTTATCAAACAAGATGATTCGCTAATTAAAATCAAGCTATACATTCCTATGGTCTCTCAACACTTCCCAAATCAAGCACTCAGAAAGATTTTATGTACTCAAATGAGCAGAGATAAGTCATTTATACTAAGATAATAATCAAAAGCTACATGGAGAAGGCTAGCAAAAAAAGAAAGAGAGGAAAGGCAGAAGGATGAAAAAGAAACAAAAAGAAACACTTGCAAACAAGCAGAACAAATGCATTGCACAACTTTCAAAATTAATGGAACAGAACACTCACCGCTGCAACCACCTCATATAGAGGAGTAATAACTTGATCAAGGAATGATACACCATTCTCAGAATTGCAACTATTTGCATGCTGTGCAGTCTGCTGTCTCAAAATCTCATCAATTTCCCTAGCCATCTATACATCAAATTAGTATGGTAAGAACAACAATTGATGAAAGCATTCTCTTATCAGACTGCTGTGCAAGCTCTGAAAACAAAAAGGTACTAAACAGAAAATCCAAATCAGAACAAGGAATCTCATTCACAAGTCAACTCACATAATGAAATATATAGCACAAGCATTCAGGAAGGAACCTAATATTAGCAGCTTCACCCCATATCAAAAAGTACAATGAAACAAACAGTAATTTCTTCTCCTTACTAAGAGCCTCCAAACTGCAGAACACAATTTGGACAGAAGAATTATTAATTGCCAGCAGTAACTGGCAAAAAATTAAAAAATGAAAAAAAAAAACGAAATTCATCAGTGAACAAAATAATGCAATTGGCCTTGAAATCCATACTTGCTCCAAACTGGCTGAATGCACAAATAGTTGCACCATTTGATGTAATTATCGAGTGACTTGATGAATACCTTCTGCACGGCAGCCTCATCCATTTTCTGCATCAAAACAGCATAGTTTGATCACAAAACTGCTTAATTAAAAAAGTTACCAACAATTTCACAAGAAGAAATTCAATAACAAGAAAGCTTGTGCCAAAAAAAGATGTGCAAATACAGGTAAATTTTACTACAAACAACAATAAGTGATAGTTTCATTGTTTCATCTGAGATCAAGCCTTAATGAGAGAATGAAAAACGGAAAAAAAAATTATGAACAAAAGCAGAAATATAAAGCCTCTCCCAATGGATCAAGCAAGTGCAATGGAATCAATCAAATGCAAAAGCTGTAATGATCCAACCAACAATTCTAAAAGAAAGTACCAAGAACATGAGAAATACCGGTTCAACTTCATCAGGGATTCCAAGCCGAGATTGTTCATTTGCAAGGAGATGAACTATATGTTCCCGTTGGTTAGAGACATTATCTTTCTGGAAACCAAAACATTAGAAACTGTTCAATCTCCAAACTAAAACATTACAAGCTGTTCAATCTCCAATTACACTGAATGAGAGCAACATTAATTGCCAAAAAAAAAAAAAGTCCAAAACCATAACATTATGCAGCTAAAAAGAAACAAGAAAAGGAAACGCAGTTGCATTTATGAGCTAAAAATCATGCCAAGTAACACTAACCTGAAACCCAAAAACAAACTGAAGAAAATCAAGCATGTCAGCATTTCTTGTAGCAGGAATAGGAAAATCCACAGGCAACTTTGGCAGGCCCTGAAAGTACTTCAATGCTGACACTGCTGCGCGTACCTGCCCAAAAACATACAAGATGAAGAAAGTGCAAGCAACAAATCATGAACATGAAAAAGAAAAGGGACTAACCTCAGGAAAAGACACAATAACATTTGTAATAGTTTGAGAATCCAGTGGAATAATATTATAAGCAATTAGGTCCTCTGTCATAGATGCATCCAATTCAATCATTCGTTTCAGCTGCAAGACACAGAAATTACATCAATATTATCATCAACGCAAACATAACAATATATCATTGATTTGCACATTCCAGCAATTAGTA
>CAODLS010091200.1:0-12268 GCA_948243855.1 Flueggea neowawraea | reverse complement strand
TAATGATATCATTGAAGCGATCAAACATCTCTTGAATAGTCTCTTCTTCCTCCATCTTGAATAACTCATACTTGTGAACAAGATGGGAGATCTTGTTTTCCTTAACTTGGCTTGTTCCCTCATAAATAATCTCTAAGGTTTGCCAAATCTATTGAGATGTCTTACATTGTTGGATTTTTTTCAATTGAGACTTAGTCAGCGATCAATATAGTATATGCATGGCCTAGTGGTTGTAGGAGATAAGCCTCTTGTCATTTTCACTCCATTTTTCTCTTGTTTTCTCCACTTTTCTTCCATCCACCATTTTTGTTGGAACAAATGGGTCGTCCTCCATGACTTTCCACATGTCTATGCTTTCGGATTTGAGAAATACCATCATTCTTATTTTCCAATAGATGCAATTGATACCTTCAAAGAAAGGAGCTCGGTCAATATCTAATCCTTCATATCTATGCATACTATCTAAAAATGGCATTTTTGAATCTTTAACTCTTTGGATGTTAGGCTAAAACAATAATTATCAAGAGCACAAGCTCTGATACCAAATATTGGTCCTAAAAGGAATTTGGCAATGGCACTCCAAGATGGGAAGGGGCGGTGGGTGAATTGAAGTTTTAGAGATTTAAAAACTTTGTTGAAAATATTTTGCAAACCAAAGAAAATAATAAAGTATTTTACAAATAAAATCAAAGACAAATGCGGAAGCAATAAAACAACCAATTCACACACAAAGTATAAAGCAAATATGAAATAAAGTAAGGAGAGTAAGGGTAGAGAGATCAAATCTAAGATTTATAGTGATTTGGTCCTCCTTGACCTACGTTCACTTTTTGAAAATTCTCTCAAGCATTTCAATCCACTGTCTCCTCACTTGTGGGTGGAGGGAAACCGTTACAATTTCTAGTTTTTGCTGGCTCAGCTAGGAAATTGTTTAAACCTCTTGTTTTTCCGAGATCAACAAGCAAACTGTTACAACCTCTCTTATTTTTCTAAGGAAACAAAACAAGAAAAACCTAAACACTAGTGTACTGAAGCTCATTAGCAACCATTGTTATTTTTCCAAGGCTTAACAAAGAAACCCATCAACCTCAAGCAGATAACCTTGCTTGTTACAAAATCAACCCAAATATATCAGAACTGAGATCACACAAACCCAAAGATATGATAGTAAGTGAATAGTTTAAATGGGTAGAAATGTAGAAATGAGAGAGGAGAAATGAATAACAAACTTAGGAAAGGTTTCTCTTATTTCTCTTATAATCTAAGACGTCTATTTATAACCACTTGGTAGAAAATAGCCGTTGGAAGCCTTAAAGTAGCAATTGTGAGAGAATAGAAAATTCTGATTTAAATGACGTCACAGTCTTCTATGTGCGTAGCCACCATTTACGTGCGTAGTTCTTTGATCTCAACTGAGTTCTACGTACGTTGTATTAAGTATACATGCTTTCTTTTAACTCTAGTCCTCTCGGCTTTGTGTGAATCAACATCTAGTGGTTAGCTCCTTTTCTACGTACGTTAATCTTTCCTTCTACTCGTTTAGACTGAATGCTCAATGTGCATTGTCGGATCTCCAAGATAGCACCTTTGATTTCCACGTCAGTGTGTCAGAGAATATTCAAATTTGAATTCCCAAGGAGCATCTTGCCTTTGTCCTTATCTGAAGCCTGTCTACATGCCTAGTCCCTTTACTGCGTGCGTAGAGCTTTGTTCTTCAACGATCTCACCTTTGACACTCTATGTGCTTTGATTTTCCACTTCTGGGTGCTTCTTCCTTTTCCTTTGTCGACAATATGGGTAGTAACACTTCTACGTACGTAGATAAATAAGATCAATTCCAAAGTGTTTGCCTTTCATCTACGTGCGTTGTATCCACTCTTGTATGCTTAGAACAAGGTCTGATGCTCACTATCTCTAATGCCATCCACGTCTACATGCTTAGCTCAATGTCTATGTGGGTTCATCTTTCACCTTTATCAGCGTACGTTGCATCACTCTCTTCGTGCGTTTTGGCTGAAATTAACTTCTCTACGTGCGTTATGGATCAAATCAATTTCTCTACATGCTTTATCGCTGAAATCACATTCTCTACGCATTGCAACTATTTTATGGATGCTTTGTATACATCATCATCAAAACCGAAGTCAACAATATGGTGCCAGATTTGCTCCACTATGTCTCATGTTCAAAAGATTTTTTCAACTAAATCTATATATTTATAATTTGTCTTGAAATGTGATTGGAATTTTTTCAGTGCAAAGGCTATGTGTTTAATTTCTAATATAAGTTACATATACTAAAATTAAAAAGGTGAAAATTGACCTATTGAAGACGTTTTTAAAAAATGCTTAATAACTTGAAATAATCTTATACTATTATGCTACGACTTTAGATATTACACTTAAGTGTAACCCATCGTAATAACTTAAATACACCATTATCTTCAAGTTAATTATGTCCAATGTCGTAGATAAAATACTGATTTTGACAAATAGATGTATAGAATTTTAGTGGGGCAATTACTTTAGCATTCTTGAGTTATACTATAATCTCCTATTCAGTCCCTCAGTTTTGAAAAGCCTCATATTAGGTCCCTATTTATATACAACGTCAGCCCAAAACAAATGTTTAACATCTAATTTTGATATCACAGGTTCTGCCCAGAGCATTTATATGAAAACTTGAAGAAACAGTTACCAGAATTAGGTGTTAAGCATCTGTTTTGGGTTGACGCTGTGTACAAGTAGGGACCTAATAGGAGGCTTTTCAAAACTGAAAGACTGAATATAAGATTACGATATAACTCAGGGACGCTAAAGTAATTTCCCCAATTTTAATTTTTACAAATAGAAATACGCTCAAACTTTTGTTGACAAATGCCACTTTTCGAAACTTGTTTTGAAAAATGGAGTTGGAGACTTTTGGAACCATTTGAAAATAAAACAATTTCTACCTTTGGAGACCTTTGTAGACTTTTGGAGACATTTGAAATATGACATTTTTGTGAGAAGTTTCACGCGTGTTTCCATTTGAGAAAATGTGTTTGGGGTAAGGTTATTTGTCAAAATCAGTATTTTATTTTCAAATAAAAGTGTGATTTTCCCATTATCTTCAAACATTGAATCAAATTTAGGATATTGTTAATTTTTCTTCAAGACCTTGCAAATTCAACATTTTGTACGGTTTCCACAAGACACAACTGCCCATTCCTTTCATAATTCCCAATTTCAGGGGTGTCCTTTACTTTAAATTGCCATAGTCCAGGAGCAATGTCTCCAACACCTTGCAAATTCAAGAAGCCAGGATAGAATATCCAACCCTAATCCCAAACCAACAAATGCATCAAGATTATGACAACAGTGAAGAGTTTGGTCATTCAACTTCTTGATGGTTTGTGATTGCAATGGGGACTATGGACAGTAAAAGCACGCTTTTATCGTGAGTTTTTATGGTTATAAAAACCCGAAAAAACATCCCAATTTGAATTTGTCTGAGTGATGAAGAATGAGTTTACTCATTTAAAAAAAATATTAGCAAAGCAAAGTTGCAAGTGAAGGCTTCATACTTGCAACGAAAGTAACAAGGAACTTTAAAGAAGAGATGGGAAGAGGAGTGCGTGGGATGGATGAGTTTACATTGAGCATGAATCCTTAGATCAAAACCTCTCTTCCAATTCACTTGATTATAGTTTTCGGTATTGTGAAAGGTTTAGGCCCTGTTTGTTTTGGTGTATAAAGCAGCTGTTCAGTTCACTTTTTACAGCCATTGTAACTTTAGCTTTTGTTTGAGTGGTTCGACCTCAAACAAACACAAAATAAGCCTCAAAGCTAAAACTGTTGGAAATAACAACTCCAGGTTTTCAATAGAAACCATTGGTAAAATCAGGAATTGAAAGAGATGGAGTCGGTGCTATTGACAGACAAACAATGACGAGTAACTGTGTAGGATGAAACCTTAACTCTAATGGCAAAGGTGGGATTGGTAGTGGAGAGTGGTAGAGGTCCTTTAGAGTTCTGGTGCCACTGATAATAACATTCATTTTTTTCCATCTCTATAATACTCCATACTATATTATGAGTTTTATTCGGTTGCATTTCTTATGTTAAATTTTTCCATTAGTCTCATTTTCTCTTTTGTTACCCGTAATTTTTCAACTTGATTTTCTTTTTTCTTTTTCTTCTTTTCTTTTTGTGCTCAAACTTGTTGCCTCCTTTTTTTTTCTTTGGGTTTGCTATAATTAAATTTTTTAAGCTTCTAATATGTATTCTACGACAATATTGTTACTTACATTTTAATTTAAGTATTGATGTTACAACTATTTTTATATATATTAAATTTACAACATAAATGATCTTGATACTAAGAAATATTTTTTTGAGCCATTTTATGGACAACATGAAAAATCCTTCTAAGTTTTGATGATGTACAAAACAACTGAACAGTTAATCAAAGCAAGTTGATGAAAGCCCTACACACATTGATCAAACATCAACTCACAATGTTCCAAAATCAAAATGGCTTCAACGCCCGCTAATGGATAGACAATGTACTTTGGTATGACATCAACGCTCGCTAATAAAGACACAACGCACTTTAGCATTTATCCTGCTGTTCCAGAACTTATATCAATGGTATTTCAACACGCTAATCATTGAAGAACGCATGCATATGCTCTATTGATTATTCTATGAACACGTCTAAGTGCATAAAAGACATGGGAAAGTGCGTAGTTGAGATCAAGACTTGGTCTACGTCCTTAAAGAAGTGAACAACACGAGTAGATGATGACTGGAGCTTACTAATATAACACACTAATCCATCAAAGCCTGATGAAGATCAAAGCGCGTTGTCAAGGAAATACTCAGATTTATCTAAGCTGCAGCAATGTTCTTGTTGTGATGAAATGCTATTCCAGTCAATAACGCCTTCTGTCGAGGAAGGAATCATTTTTAAAGACAATGCAACAACGCATGTTGTGGCATTAGCAAAGCGTATAGTTGTGGAGTAACTAAGATATTGAAAAATCTATTATACGCTCATCGGGAAGTCAAATTTTGAATATTCCTTCGTATAAGGTGATGTTAGACTTAAAGGTGTGATCTTTGAAGTTGATAAGGCACACATATCATTCAACAAAGCATGCTGAAGTATCTATCAACACACGTTGATGATTGTCTAGGCACGCTGATGAAGGTTTTCATTCAAGTAGAATACACTGGAACTTACACAATGCACTCTGATGGTCAACAACACATGCTGATATCTGATGGTGTAACTGAAGAACACACGTTAATATTAATAACGCACATTGGTGACAATGACATCAATTAAAAGCAGATTATTGTTCTTCTCTCACAACGGTTATTTTTGGACCTACAACGACTATATCTGTGTCATTGTCTATAAATAGAGGTCTCCAGTATGAGAGAAGGTATGAACATCATTGACAGAATGCCCAAGCTTTGTCATTTTGATTTTTAATTTTCTCTTTCCCTGAGTTCTTGTGTTCTTGCATTCCAACTGTGCTATTGATTTGCAATTTGATTACTAATTTGGTGTGAGAATATTGTTTTTAATTTGGGAATCCACTTATAATCAAGCTTTGGTGTTAAAGTTTAAGGTCAGTATAGGTTTTCTTGTTGAATCTTTGAAAAAAAAGAGTGGTTACTAGTGTGCCTAGGAAAACTAGTGTTGGTTTTCTTGTTTTGGCCTAAAAACAAGTGTGTAAAGGTTGCTTGTGAACCTTCAAAATAAGTTGTATAACGGTTTTCCTCTACCCACAAGTGAGGAAGTGATTAGTGGATTGAAAACTCTAGTGAGTTAGAGGAGTAGACGTAGATCAAAGATGATCGAACCACTATAAATACGGGCTTTGATTTTCTATCCTTTACTCTCTTTTATTTCAGTTTTGTGTGGTTGTGTTTTGAATTGAGTTATTGTTTTGATTTACAAAATACTCAAAAATATTTGAAAAATGTTTTAATTTTTAGCAAGAAATCTAATTCATCCCCTTCTTGAATTGCCATATTGGGATTACATTCAATTTTTTTAATATACAACATAGACAACCTCTATATTGAGAAATAATGTGCTTAATAGTAATTTTATATATAAATAGCAACAAATTTAGTCTGCTTTTGTTTTGGCATTTGGACTTGCTAAAACATAACACTAGTTTTTCTCGGGTTCAACTAGCAAACCTTTACAATTACTAGTTTTTCTTGGGTTCAACTAGCAAATCTAGATCCTACTCATACAAGTGATGGAGTTTTTTAAGTTACAACGTGTAAGAACTCATCACAATGATTTTCACACCTCCTCTAATGTGTTTTCATGTAAAAATAACAAGGGTGAGTGTGTAGACAAAGAATGAGCAATAGAAATTGCGCAAGAGTGTAAGCAATATGAAGAACAAGGCTTTGTTAAAGATTCACAATGTATATTACCAAGCTTCTCCTTAGTCTTATGTAGAATGGTTCTATTTATAGGAAAAATACGTCCATATGGTCTTTAGTGCGCAATTTACCTTGACATTGATTTTCCATTTTGCTTCTGTTTGTATTCTAGGTCTTCTCCAAAGGCATTTTATAGGTGTAACTTTCATATTTGCGTGCATTATATTTTTCTTGCATGAAGCATATTTCATTAAGTAAAGGCATAGACAATACAAAATGAAATATACAAAAATTCAATCAAAAGTGTATCGAAGTGAAAGAAACAAAATGTTGGTCCTATGGCTAATGAAGCTATCCAAAGATTTTTGCTATTTCCTTAAGCTTAAACACCTCTGTCTCTAGCTTGAGAAAATGCTTCCCTAGAAGAGCATTATGCTCTTGCAGAGAGTTGATAAGAGCATAAATGCCAGAGCTAGGAGGGCTGAGTTTATCTTGTTTGGCTCTTTCTTGACATGGAAGTGAATACTATCTCTTATGCTTGAAGATTGTATTCATCTGTGTCCATCGACTCAACATTATTGTGTTCAAATGTGTGAGGGGAGATTTTCATTTGGAAACAAAGGATGGCTTTGGTTTAGAGTTAGGAGATGTTTTTGGCTTGGATTTGCAGGTTTGAGGAACACTCTGGATTTTTCTTAGATCTTCCCCGTTTTCTTTTGTAGACAATGGTTGGTTTGATGTCTTGAGGAGAGGAAGAAGTGGAAGATGGAGGAATGGAAGCAATTTGCTTCACTTTGTGTGGTGCTCTTCCACGCTTTTTTGGGAAGAGATTTGCCCTTCACCATGTTTGAAAGAGAGATGACCAAAGATGGGTGCAAAGAAATTTTAAAATGAAAAGGTGAAAGAAAGAACAAATTGTTTGAGAAAGAGATGAAAATAAAGAGTGAAAAATAGATGGTGGAGTGAGAGAGGTTAAATGGGCCAAAGAGAGAGGAGATGAGTAATTAAAAAATCAGTTGAGAGTGTAGATACTTGATTGCCTAAAAGATATAGGAGGTAATGGTTTGAGTGTTTAAAAGACCAAGAAAAGGTTGGGATTAGTGAGGGCAATTAGATTTGGAGAGAGAGAGAGTAAGTGGCTGGTTGGACAAGACAGAAAATGAACACTTTTTGACATATGGCATCATTTTGTGTAAACCGAGATGTTTACTCATAAGAGTGGCAAAAGTAAGCATCCTTAAGCAAGATAAATCATGCATTGGGTAGGAGGATTTTTGAAAAATAGTTTTTACACACTTTCAACAGATTTTTAAGAGTAGATAGAGAGGGTGAGCTTTCAGAAGTCTCAAATTGCACGTCAAGTAGAAAAATTGGGCAGAATTGCGTGCACAAGTGAACAAATACTTTAGCAACAGTTTTTAAAAGCCATGGGACTTATAGTACGCGAATTAACACAACTAATTTGGGAAAATTATGTATGAAAGCCTAGCATTATGGACACTATACTGAATAAGCATTTTCATTACGCGTGTAACTTAAGAAGTTAAGCACGTAACACACTTTTGAAATGAAACTGATACAAAGCTGAGAGGACACAGGCTTAGAGTATTGAAAAGTTTGCATGCTTAACTAAAGTAACATGCACAATTGTTTTGACATCACTGCTGCTATTTTAGCTTCTTAACAAAAAACTTTCTAACTTCATCCATTGAGCCATTGGATCGTTTTACTGAGTATGAATGAGTGAAATGCAAAAGTGAAACATATAAAGCAATCAAAACATCAACAGTTATTTAAATCACACATTCTAATTCTCCTTCTAATAGAAGTAAAATTGTTTTCATCAAGGGGTTTGGTAAAAATATCAGCAAGTTGGTCATTAGTGCAAACAAATTCTTGTTTTATATCACCCTTAAGGACATGATCTCTAATGAAATGATGCTTAACATCTATGTCTAATCCTAAAGCGTTGAATTAAATTTTTTTGAAATATTTATTGCACTATGGGAATTTTTGAAAATTTAATGCCAAAATCTTTAAGTTGTTGTTTAATCCATAAATTTGTGCAACACAACTACCCGTCGCTACATATTTCGATTATGTGGTTGATAGAGCTACACGATTTTGCTTCTTTGAAAACTAGGATAAAGTGCATTTCCTAGAAATTGGCATGTGCCTGATCTACTTTTCCTATCAAGTTGACTATCGGTATAGTCCGTATCACTATAGCCAACAAGATCAAAGTCATCATTTTTTGGTACCATAGCCCAATATTTTTTGTTTCAACCAAGTATTGAAAAATTCTTTTAGTAGTAGTTAAATGGGATTATTTAAGGCATGATTGAAATCTAGCACATAAGCACACACTAATCATAATATCTGGTCTACTTGTACGATAAAGAAGAGATCCGATTATACCTCTATAGAGCTTTTCATCCACTTCTTTTTCATCTTCATCTTCTGTAAGCTTTGTAGTGGTGCTTATTAGAGTTCTAGCCGGTCTAGCATTACCCATCCCAAATTTCTTGAGTAGATCATTTATGTACTTACTTTGATTGATGAATATGCCTTCGTTCATTAGCTTTATTTGTAGAACAAGGAAGTATGTCAACTGCCTCATCATGTTTATTTCAATTTCCTTTTGCATCAATTTGGAAAAATCCTCACACATAGAATTATTAGTAGAACTGAAAATAATATCATCAATATAAATTTGTACTAACAACATATCATCATTTTTTCTTTTGATAAAAAGAGTGTTGTCAATCTTTCCTCTAGAAAAGCCATTTTCCAAAAGGTAATTGCTTAACCTTTCATAATGAGCTCTAGGAGTTTGTTTCAAACTATATAAAGCCTTTTTCAAGTTAAAAACATGGTTTTGGAAAATATAAATCCACAAAACCTAAAGGTTGATCAACATAAACATCCTTTTTTAGAAAACCATTTAAGAAAGTATTTTTTACATCCATTTGATAAAGTTTGAAATCTTTAAAGTAAGCAAATACACATAAAATTCTAATAGGTTCTAATCTAGCTACCAGTGCAAAATATTCTTCAAAGTTTATTCATTCTTCTTGGTTATATCCTTGTGCTACAACCCTAGACTTATTGGTTTTAATGTTTCCTTCTCCATCCTCCTTGTTCTTATGTACCCATTTGGTACTAATAACATTGTAATCTTCTGGTCCAATGACTAATTCCCAAACACCGTTTCTTTCAAATTGATCTAACTCGGCTTGCATGGATAAAACCTAATATTCCTCATTCAAATCCTTATTGATATTTTTAGGAACAATTGTAGAAACGAAGGCATAATTAACAACATTATTTAAAGAAGATCTAGTTGTTACCCCATTTGATTTATCACTAATGATAAGCTCTTTTAGGTGATGCTTTGCATATATCCACTCCTTTGGTAATCCGTTCTTCTCAATTTCGTTTTAAGTGTTGGAGAGGGGTTAATCACTTGATTCTTTTCCATCTTTATTGTTAAGGTTGAGTTCTTCAAGCTTTCCACTTGTTCCTATTCTTAAATCATCATCATCTCTTGATACAAAGTGGTTAGCCTCATCAAATATAACATGTATTAACTCTTCAACATTCTCAAGCCTTTTCTTGAAGACTCCATATGCTTTGCTATTTGAAGAATAACTTAGGAAAATGCTCTAATCGAATTTTGAATCAAATTTTTCTAAGACATCTTTTCTATTGTTGTGGACAAAACATTTACAACCAAAATTATGAAAATATGCAATATTTGAATTTCTTCCTTTCCACAACTCGTATGGGATTTTCTTGAGTATGGATTGGATGTAATCCAAATTCACTATATAGCATGCGGTATTGACCGCTTTGGCCCAAAAGTAATTAGGAAGATCATTGTCATTTAGCATTATCCTTGCCATTTCTTGTAAGGTCCTATTCTTTTGTTCAACAACACCATTTTGTTGAGGGTCCTTTTAGCGGAAAAATTGCGATTTATTCCATGTTCCTCATAATAGGTTTCAAATGGCTCGCAATTAAACTCTCTTCCTGTATCACTTATTATGCAAATGATAGAATGACTTTTTTTTGTTTTGAACCCTTTTGCTATACGATGCAAATGCATGAAATACTTCATTTTTGAGAGCAAAAAAGAAAACCTAAGTAAATCGAGAAAAATCATTAACAATAACAAAACAATATTGTTTACCACTAAGACTTAATATACTAGCTGGACCAATTAAATCCATATGTAATAACTCTAATGGTCTAATGGTTGAAATCACATTTTGTTTGAAAAGATGACCGTACGTGCTTTCCTTTGACACATGCATCACAAACCAAATCATTTTCAAATTTTAGTTTTGGTAAACATTTTACTAAATTCTTTTTGCACAAGTTTGAAATTGTGCCACAACCAAGGTTCCTTATTTGCAACAACAAGGCATTTTTCATTGAAGGCATTAGAGTCAAATACATCAACAATATAAATACATCAACAATATAAATATTCTTATACCTTTTCCAATGAACATCACATTACCATTAAGATCATGCACAACACATTTAGGGGATTCAAACACAACCTTATACTTCTTATCATAAATGTTGGAATTCAAGATCACTTAATGACATTCATAAGCATTCAATGCAGCGGAAATAAAAAAATTTCATCTAGAATTCCACCAAGGATCCATGCCTATCAATATATACAATTAAGGTTAGATGATCTACCATAGTTCCAAAGCTCCTTTTATGTTTGAACGAATGGAATGTTGGTGTAGCTTTTAGTATAAAACCCGAACCACCCTTTGTCTCACGTTGCCTTTGCGCGAACGTGTCTAAAGGTATCCACAAGAACATACTTTCTTTTTTGGATTGGTGGAGTGTACTAGCACCCTTTTAGAATCTCTATTCTAAAGCTTACAAAATAATTTTCTCTCTTTGTAAGTGGCTATCACAAAAATGCCATGGAATAAATTTGGTCTAGCCTCTCTTATTTATAGGCATGTGGAAAACCCTAAATAGGTGCACTAGGGTTAGCCTTTCTTGTCCCACAAGAATAAATACTTCCTAATTAATTATATGCACTAATTAGGGTTCCTCCAAAATAAGAGTGTGTTGAATTCCTATCCTTGTCATACAAGAATAAAGACTCCTAAAAAATAGAAGTGTGATATATTCCGAATTTTTAAGAATTTTTTTAATGTTATTGGGATTTTAATTTCATGATACACTATCATTAAATAAATCACTCCCTTATTAAAACATATGAGTCGAATTTATTATGTCACACATAAAAATATACCCATAATAAATTGTGATTTATATTAAAAAACTCATTACATTAATGGACTATGTACTAAATCTTATTTAATAAATAAATCATAAAATCCCAAATTATTATTGATTAATCAAATTAATCATCTTAATAATTCAATCACCACAAAGAGAGAACTTTTGTAACCAATCCAATTCGTTATTGTGTGTGACCTAATAGGCCCACTCAAAATTGGCAATGAGCGTTGTCCCAAACCTTTGGTCCAAAGTCCATAAGCGGTATCTAGTAATACATTATGATAACCCAAAATCGAGTGGATGTCAGTGATCTGAGTTAACCTTTCACAGTCGGATATTTAGTCCTTTTTTCACACGATATCTCATCTAAGCATACGGCATGGTCACATGTCAACCTTATATTGCTTAGCATATTTTCTTGATCTCAAGTAGATTGATATGATGAATGAGATTGATAAACCCTTTTATCAATTCATTCGAGTATGCATAGATTCCATCAATTCTACTCATCAAGTGGCCAAGAGATATCACTCTTCATAAGAGGAACAAATCCATCACTCTCACTATCACTCCTCTACATGATTCATGACATA
>CAODLS010090989.1:0-12006 GCA_948243855.1 Flueggea neowawraea | reverse complement strand
TGATTTGCTTGTTCCCAAGTGAGCAAGCATCTTCTCCGAATTCTTATCAATAGATTTATCATGGACCGTCAGGTACAAACTTTCAGGTTGTTCATGGAAACCCTGAGCCCCAATCCTGTCAACCTTGATATCTTTTGATACGTTTGGAATTTGGGAAAGGGAAAACTTGTCCACTGGTCTTCTAGATTTCCTCTGAAATGCAACCCATACAGAAAGGATACAAAGAATCAAAACTATAAAGGCTCCAACAGATATTCCAATTAAAACCCACAACTTTAAACCCAAAAACAATGTCTTCTTTGATAACTCAGCATTTAGATTCTCAGATGACATCTCCGATCCTCAAAATTCAAAACTGTGTTAGATAAACTTAGCACATCCCCACCTGGGTATCAAAAAACACGTCATACTATTAATTCTGCACATCAAAATGGTAAACAAATATCTGAATTTTCAAAAGTTCCAATATGAATGTAATTTCTGTCTCGCAACACTACAGATCATTGTAAATCCAAAACAGCTATGAAAAAGCATACTGGTTAAGTATTTAAATCTATAGCAAACACAGAGCTAAAAGAATTTATTACAAGTCCCAGGAATAAGATTCTCGGTTATGTCCACAATCACACGTAATGTAACCAGAAAAGAGACAACGTCAGTGAAATACTAGTCTGGAGTAAAAGAATAACAAAGAATCAATAAACCGTCTGAAGAAATTCAGTTACATTGCTAACATCAACACTTCAATGGGTCAATGCCACTCATCTAACAATGAAGGAAATACAACATAAGTTATTTGACAATTTCACTTACCTATGTTAAATAAAATGGATAAAACATTCACATAAACAGTCTCTCTTTAGTCAAAAAAAAAAAAGTGTCCAAACGCAATAAGAAAGAAAGCATAAACTCATACTTGCAAACATATAAATAAAAATAAGTTCTAAAACCAATATGTCAAAAAGCATCACTTATGATCCAAGCAAGAGATACATGTGAATCCAACCAATTTTTTTATATAAAAAAAGAGAGAGAAAAGAAGAATTACAAGTGGAGGTCGGAGAATTTCATTTACCTTTAGAATGATCTAAAGACTTGAAAGCTAACCACCTTGATCTTCCTCTTTGATAACCCACAAGAGTGGAAAAAGGGTTCGTCTTTGAAGAAGCAAGGGAGAGCCAGAGGGCATAGATAGGCCAATGTAGACCTGAAAATCCAACAAAAGCCACACAGAAAAAGACGAGCTGTAGAGATGAGTAGTTTAGAAGCAGCAATGAGGGATGGGCTCTTGTGGGCCTAATGAAGAATTCAGTGAATGATAAAAAGGAAGAAATGGCAAACAAAAGACGGACAAAAATCTATTCTTTGAAGCCAAATGTGAAGAGGGAGAGAAAGAGGTTTATATGGGAGTGGTGATTTTTAGAGGACAAATGGTTGGTGGGTATTTGTGTGAATGAGGAAAGAAGAGGAGTTTTCTGAAAGCTGGAAAGGAAGCTTGGTTTGCAATGGAGGAAACCAGAGAGAGAAACAGTAAAGAAAAAGCAGAAATGAAGTGAAGAGAGAGAGGGTGGCATTTATAAAATTATGAAAATCCAACACAAAAGTAAGAAAAAATGGAGAGAGAAAATGGTCAACCCAGCTGGAGGGAACTGCAAATCTATCTTGCCTTAATGTTTACTTACCAAATTGTCCCTTCCCTTTTAGATATTGTTATCTACACTTTTAAATTTCATTTTATATTAAAAAAATTGAAAAACAAAAATTAAAAGATGATAGAAACTATTGGGCAGGCTACATGGCCAGTCACTACATTGAGAATGAAAATTTTTGAAAAGTCAAAAAAATCGACAATTACACGATTTTAAAAAAATATGTTAAGATATATTATATGTTGAAAATATATTAAATAATAGTCTCCAAATAAGTTTATAAAAATTTATTCATTCTAGTAATTTGTAAAATTAGGTTATTTTTATCTAATTTATGCTTAATTGTTTTCTATAATAAAAATTTCTTTTATTACAAAAATAGAATTTAGGTAGCCAAGAGAATTAGAGAATGCTTTGCATTAAAATTCGGAATTTGTTGTTTCAAATTACAACTAAGACATTAGTTAAAACTTGATTGGCGAATTAAACAGCTAAACATTTTAGCAATAACATTTTAACAATTTAGATTTGTCAATGCATACATTTAAATTTTTTTTCCAGCCCCAAAAATACTTTTAATGGACCAGACTTGGATTTTCATCAAGTACCCTTACACGTCATGACAATATTGTGTTAAAAAAGATAATATTAGAATAAGAAAATCACTTTGTTAATAGACTTTAAAGACTGATAATTAATGGACCGTACCAAGCATTGTTAGAGATAAACTATCTCTACATGGCTTTGATCTCATTGAAATGAGTTATATAGAGGTTGATGTTTTGTATACACTCTAGATACCTATTGTATACGTTCTAATGTGAATCTTTTGAAAATACTTTTGTTTGCGTCTCCTTTTGTAATTATTTTTGTTTAGGTGTGAAAATCCCATTTCTTAATCCACCTAATATATTTTTATTTAAGATATTCTAGTTTTAAAAAACCATGTTATTCTATTCCTTTTTTTTCTATACAAATTTACTAACTTATCAATCCAATTTCACTCATTTTATCTAAAAGGTACACTTTGAAATTTTTTAGATTACTAATTTGCACAGATTTTTGTTTGAATTTTTAGATTTAAGAATATTAAAATTTGAATTAAAAACTAAATTTGCTAGAATTTTTTTTGAAATTGTAATTCATTTTAAAAATATTTTTTTAATAGTTAAATTAAACTAAAATTGCATCTTATGTGTAGTTTTTTAAGTTAAGAACTACCCTATTTCACCATTTTCCAAGTCCACCATTTCATATGAGCTAACTTTTTTTTTTTGAAAAAATGGAGGTGATGGTGACCAGTAGGTAGCGTATTCCTACTGGGCGTGACTATGCAGGTTTAATCTCTCCCCGCTACAGAATGTTCTTAGAGTCATAGCTGACACCCACCAACGGACTTGGACTAGTATACGAGTATAATCATTATAGCACCTTATCGAAGACTAGCAGTAGAGAACTGAACAACCCAGCTTGAATGAGTGACACAGGCCCATGACAACCGAGGCTATCCGGGATATTTAATTCAATGGTTTGAAGAACTTTTACCTTACTTTTAAAGTCAAATTAAATTATATCTACCACAAGTGTTATGGAAATGTAGAAAAATGTGGATGCCATTCCAATTTATGGTTAAGTTAGCTGCAACAGCAATGTTTATGCCCTGCAAGCTATCTTGGTTGCCTCTACTCTCACTACATCATGAAAAAAGAGACTTTAAACAAGGCAATAAAAGTTTAAATTATTTTTCAACGGTTAGCAAGGACAAATTTGTCAATAAAAATTTGACTATCCTAACCTTCTGAAACTTTTAGAGCATTTTTTTTCTTTTTTTTAATAAATAAATAAATGTGCCTTGCATGAGTATCATTACGGCTTGGGAGGGGAAAAAGGGCTACCCCATCGGAGAGAGTCAGAGTCTTTGATCTGAAGCATAACTTTCGACTAAATTATGAACGTCTAGACCAATCTTTTCGTTTTATAATTAATTAAGATGTGTTCTATGTTGCCAAAAAGTAACCAATTAGACCTCTTTCATGAGCCCCACCTGATAGATCTCTTAGTCCTAACTCCATGAACCGTAAAACTACTTCTAATCTACGATTTTTTAAGTCGTTTTATAAAACGCCGGTTTAATATTTTTATTATTATTTTATTAAAATCAACAGTTTCTAACTCTTCCGTTTTTTCATTCATAACTTAAAGACTACTTTAAGAGTTACGCGGAACGCCTACTCAACTTTCTACTAAACACAATTTTTAGTTTAATCTCCGTTGAAATAAATCTGACTGTTGGATCAAAACGATCCAACTGTCAGATTTTAATTTAAAAAAAATATTAATTTGTCAGGCGCGAGGCCATACATGTAGTTCGTCCTCCCGCAGGAGCACGGGCTACATCACAGAGAAGCGTGGACCGGGCTACGAACGACACAGTTACAAGTAGTCTAAGTGTTTAAGTTAATTTCCAGAAAATGTCACATTTCAAATCCATCAAACCAGACGAGCTCTGCCCAAACGTGGGGGGACAATTACAGCCATCAGATCACTACAATCATGTGGCATTGGTTTTGTACAAGAAACCACATTCTGCTTATAACTAAGCATATAGTGTGCAGTGCATGTAGAATTAGAAGAACAAAATACTTAACGGAAAAACTTTCGTTTCACTCTTGGCAAAACAAATCCTTTGCCTCCAGGAAACACTGCATTCTGCTTATACTTCAAAAACAGCCTTCTACTGCATTTTTTGGCAATGAAGGTCCGAAAAGCCGAACCAGCAATGCTCCCTCTTTCTCACTGATCTTATTTATACCATGGCTTCTCGAGGTGCAAAGTCTAAGTGCCTCTAGTCCTTCTTCTGCAGCTCTTTTCCTCACACTCGTCAATAAACCGATATCTTCACTACTACCCTCAATTTTACCCTTTGTCAGTTTATTTTCGTCCACAATCATTGAATTGCCACCATCATCATTGACCCTATCATCCGAATCATGTTTATCATCTTCATCAGTGTCGGCCTCATCTTTGTCCATGTCCTTGTAACCCTTGAAACTGCTGCTATCCCACCATCTATTTGCAGAAACTGATAAGCCATTGGATGGAAATCCATGTCTGAATTCATCCAAAGCCATCATTCCTTTTATTAAACCTGAAGTAAGAACATTTTGCGGCCGGCTGGCTTGGGCATCCTTGTTTCCCTGTTGATGCAATTTATGAGGCGACGCAGAACCTTGTAAGTTTGGACTTCCATTGTTTTGGTGCTGGGAACCACTGGTCAAAATTTGAAGTTGCACGTTTAAGATATACACAAGCAAAAAATTCAAAAAAGTTGAGTAAATATAAAGGAAAAAGAGATGATATCTTATCCGATGAAGAATTCATTTTAGCCAATCCTCTTCCCTCCATGGGAAATGTAAGAAATGTATAAGAGTAATTGATAGAGTCTTGCCATCGTTGAAATAAACAATTGCTACCATTTTACAGCAACAGATCATTGCTTTAGGTTGGTCGAGGCTTCTTCAGTTCAGGCTTTCAAGGCCATATATCAGATTTTTATGAAGGACAAATTGCTTAAAACTAACTTTTTACTTTAATTATTGTAGAACCAGCATAATGATTCTAGCAGTAATGTATATTCTGTGCAATTATTTTAACAGACAGTGAATTGCCACAGCTAAAATAGTTTATATTGAAACTAAGATGAACTTATACAGACAGTTGAGGACTTGAGCTACCAAAGCATCAAAGGGAGCCAGATTTATAATGTGTTATAGGACAAGAATCAGGAACCAAATAAGCTTCAATTAGGATAGTTATGAATAAATTTATAGAATATAATTACAGAATATTTGAGAAGTTTATTTTTTGTAGGAGTCTATTTAGGAATATCTTTAAATAATATTTGGGTCTTGATTTAGTATCTTCGAATCACTATATATATTGTTATTGAGTCTGTGGAGGTTCATCCTCACTTTCACCATGTTTAGTTGGAATTCGGGATTCATCCTGGGACAATTGTCATCAATTGCTGTTTCATCAATAATATTTATCAGTTTTTGTTCTCAGTCACTGGTATTACTCTAACATAACGTCATTACAGTGGCACATCAATATGTTGCATGGTTGATGCCTAGCTCATGCTGTTTAGCTTCTCTAAAGTCTCAACATAGACCACAACATAAATAGGACTTGTATGATAAAGCAACAAAGCCTGAGTTTGTCAGGGATGCCTTCGTAGGGTGCCAATATCAGTTTCGTGTGGCGACCAGGGAAGCAACTATGGATTAGGCTTGGGATTATTCTTTTAGTTTCAGTTATTTATCTACTGCTTCCTTAGTGATATTCTCTTGGTAATGTTCCTAGCCATAGACTTTCTTCCTTGTGCCCTAATCATTTGTTATTTTAAGTTTCAATGATAATCAATAAGAAAGCAAGCAAAATTTCAGTACCTCAAGAGATTTGGAACTTCCTCTACTGAAAAACCAAATGTTACATTATAGGTTCTAATAGATGGCGAGCTGGTCGATCAAGGGGAAATCTAATTTCCAAGATTAACTACCAACCAGTGATTAAATCCCAAGCACAGTCACATAACAGAGTTTTGATTACAACTAGAAGGTACATATTAATCTTGGAAGAGCTCCACATTATAAAATTGATAAACGGTAAAAGTATGTTATGTTGCATTTCATTATGATATGTCATATGAATTTAGCTAATTCCATTAAATTTCCAAATCTGTCCTATTAAGAAAGAAAATGCAAAAAGAGCAACCTATGAAAATTTACTTGTAATTTAATTTTCAATCATTTATTTCTTAAAAATTTTTAATTTTGGATTAAACAAATTATTGGAGAATAAGATTAAAAGAAAAACAAAGGGTGCTTTAGATGGTAAATATGAAATGACTGATCTGTTGAAATCCACAAAGTAAAAGTCTCTTCTTTGATGCAAAAGTATAGACAAGTTCAGGCATTTGAAATCCCAAATGAAGCTATATCAATTAGGAGTCTATGTGATACATTAGGAATGACAGAAATTAGAGGCACCAGGTATCCTATGATTTCTTATTTGATAAGATGAGTAAGTTTGACAAGAAAAACCTCATGGTTAGTAATAGGATTAATAATTCATGTGATGCAATCCTAACTCTGGATGAATAGTTGAAGTAAACTTTCTGTCTCACAGTTATAGAATACCAAGAGTCTCTTTGATTTCTAAAACCGATTTTAGTTTAAACCACATCTTTCAAATGCATGTAGGCCACCTCTACTTGGAGGAAAAGAAAAAGATATGGGGAAGAAAAGTCAAGAGGAGGATTATGTAATTGTATTATTAATTAGCTGAAACAGAATCACCGTGCAGCAAGTCCTATCATTTGCACCTACTTCTTAAATCAAGACAAAAATAAGAGGGAAGATGAGATGTTTTATGCATTGAGAAGAATGTAATGTGTCGGGTACTTCCTAGAGAGAAAATAAGTGGCTAAAGAGGAAATTTAAACAAGACTCTTATTTCATCATTTTTACCTAATCCTAGAATCACCACCATAACACATACATACTCTTATGAAAAAAGAAAATCAATGTACTGTTTATACTTTACACACATTGTTTTATTTCAACCATGATAATTCACTATGTCTATGGAGTTGTTTCAAATGAAAGGACTTGTTCACTGCAAAACGAATCTTTATTAGTGAATAACCTTTTCCTATTGAAGAGAAATTTGACTATTCAAGTTTGTCCCAAACAACCAAAGGCAAAAGTATTCTCCGGCTTAGTTACAGTGTTACATTCAAGCACAAGAAAATAACTTACCCAACAGGAAGCAGTTTCCACAGATAAGAAACTTCGCACAATTTTTTTTTTCATAAAAAAGGCTGATACTACAAGAACTACTTGCATTCACATTCGAATTTTGGTTAAATATACAAACTAAATTAGAATTGGACTTCTAAAAAGAAAAAAAAAAGGAATACCTTTGTCCAGAAGCCTTTGCAATCTCAGAGCGTTCTTTGCTTCTTTCTCTAGCCGCCCGCTTCTTTATGTCTTCTATACTCTTTGCTGCCAAAACCTAGCAAATTGGTGAAGTTTCACAAATTTATCAGGACAAAGTGATAAAGAGTGAGACAATAGATATTACCAAATCATGAAGAATTTACTCATTTTTACCAAAGAAATTCTATCAATCAGAAAGCCAAAGAAGAAAACAGCACTAACCAACCATGAGACACTATTACAGAATCAACAGAAGCCATGTGAAGTTCCCAGATGTAACGAAATAGTTAAAAGGAAACCCAGTACTTAAATATAGGCAATACAAGAACAATAAGTTTGATTTTCCACATGATAATTATTAATTAACCACTAGAGCTGATATGAGAGGAATCAAATTTTAGTGAAGCTGCACATATGAATTTTCAACCTAACATTGGCAATATCGACATTTGAGATATTTGTACAATATCATACCTCAATTAGCTCAAACAATGAAAAGGGAAAGAAAAATTTTACAATTTTTTTTATAAATAAGTGAAATATTATCTATCGATACCTTGCGATAAGGCCACCTGGCAAGACCATTCTCATGGCAGATTTTCTTAAGCACGCTTACGCATACACCTGCAAATCAGCACCATGAAACAAACATTATTGAAATGAATGAGGCCTATAGAAAGTTTGCGTTTGTTTCCCGAGAAAATGCGGGAAAAGAAAAGAAAGGGATGGAGAGACCGAGATTGGAAGCGGCATCAGAGAGAGGAAGACAGAAGTAGTTAGAGATGTCATCCAACGAGAGGGATTGAACTGATGGTGTTGCTAAGGTGGACTGATTCAGGTGTGATTGTAATGAACTCATCCTCTTGTTCTGTAATCTTTATTAGCGAGCGCAGGATGTGAATTTTTTTTGGATTGTTTTACAATATTTTTGGTTGTTATTTGGTATGGTGATATATTTGTTTGTTTTGGGGGAAAAAAGACGTATGTTTGTAGCTCCCCACGGGATGGGCAGCTTTAATACTTGACTTAATCCGTCCAAGCCCTATACTTTTTAGGTTTGTGCGTTTAGGCCCCTAAACACAACAATGTATATTTTAAACCTTGGCTTCAGGTGCAATTTTGCCCTTGAGTTTTTCCCAAAAGAATGATTAATCTCTCTCTCCTGAGGGGGGGAAAAGAGGTGGAGACTATGATTCAAACCTCAAACTGCTTGCTTTGGTAAATAGGTGAGCTGCACAATTCGTCAATTGTCGTACAAAGAAAATCTAATAGTTTTCCATTCGTTGTACCAAAGAATAACAACCAACAAAAACTAAGCCAATATAGGATGTATCATAATTGAAAGAGCCTAAACTAATTGCTTTAAACACAATCTAATTTAATAATCAAGTTGTTATATTTCAATTCCCCTGCCCAAATTGATGCCTTTGTTAGTGCAAAAGCCTCTACCAATGTTGGTCGTTTCTTTTGTAGAGTGTTTAACGTGTTTTGTTGCCCTTGCTATGGTTAGGAATGCTTTTCATTGATGATCTAATATGGAGGAAACCTGTGAGAGGTCCAAATCAAACTATGATAAACTGAAGCAATCTTACGATGTTTTGCACAAGAAGAATGAACACTTTCAGCACGATTTTGATCAACTTCAATCTTTGCCAAAAGTCCACTTTTGAGTGTGATGAAATAAAGGACTACTATGGTGCCTTAGAAAGGGATAAGGGAAAACTTAGCAAGAGTGTGAACGAGTTATGAAGATTTTTTACTTCCACCAAAAAAATAGGGATGAATATTTTAAGAAGTATGAAGCTTTACTTAAGGAGCATAAACAGGTTGAGGTGCAGAACAAGTTTTTGGAAGTTGAGAATAAGGCACTAAAAGAAAAACTTGCTACTTTAAGTCTAAGGAGTGCTACCTATGAGAAAGTGGCTTGCGGAGGTAGCTTCATTAAGGTTGGATCTTATAAAGCTCAACATTTATTAGAGAATATTAAAGGTCAGTTGTTCCTGAAGTTGGCCTATTCTAATAACATTGAAAATTTTAGTCCTTTTGATTGGTGTGAGTACAAGTATGCTCCCAAAGATGATAATCTTGCGAAACATCTATACTATTATTCTCATGATGACCTCGAGAATCTCACCGGCTTGTCGACAGTTTATGGTAAGCATGAACAACCGCGATTGTGCTTGCAATTGATAACCATGGTCAAATGTCGTTCACTCAACAGTTTTGACATGTCATTTGCTCTTGAAGACAAACGAGCTGAGTGGAGCGATGATTATTTGGTCGGACAATATGGGCCCTATATCAACAGTTTTGACATGTCGTTCGCTCTTGAGGGCGATAACTTAAGTGGAGCAATGATTATGTATGTATGATTCGGTCCCAATAAGAATGGCAATCCAACAGGGAGGTGAATTGGATTTTTAGCAAGTTAAAAATTTTGTTGAAAATCTTTTGCAAATTAAAATAAATAACAAATCTTAAAACAAGTAAAATCAAAGTATAAATGCGGAATCAATAAAACCACCAATTCACAAATATAAAGTAAAGTAAATAGAGTAGGGAGAGAGAAAACAAAGCCTCAATTCATAGTGGTTCGGTCCTCCTTGACCTACGTCCACTCCTTGAGATCCACTCAAGAATTTCAATCCACTATCTCCTCACTTTCGGGTGGAAGGAAACTGTTTACACCACTTGTTTTTGCGGGCTCAACAAGCAAACTGTTACACTTCTAGTTTTTGCAAGAAACAAATTAGGAAACCTTCAACCTCTCTTGTTTTTCTAAGGAACCAAAACAAGGAAAAACATATCCACTAGTTTTCTAAGGTTCACTAGCAAACCACTCTTGTTTTCAAAGGCTCAACAAGGAAACATATACAACCTTCAATCAAATACTTTGATTGTTACAAATTGTGTTTCCGAAACACAGAATTTAAGCTCAACTCAACCCAAGAATGATAGAAAATGAAAATAGAAAGAGTGGGTATAAAAATGAAATTGAGAGAATAAATAAGAAAATAAAGATTGCAAAGTGTGGCCAAGGTTTCTCTATGATTCTCTTACTTTTTCTGATGTTGCGGATGTCTATTTATAGCCTTCTTGGAGTTTGTGACCGTTGGAATCAATAATAGAGCCGTTGTAGAATAAATCCAACTATTGTACAATGCTGACATTGGATACTATGTGTATAGTACCAGATATTGTGTGCACAAGACAGATACTATGTGCACAATACCATATATTACGTGCATAATACCATATATTACGTGCGTAGATGGATTTTTTTAAGTTTGCACTCTTAATACTTCACGTGATTGTGTCAGGGAATATTCAAATTCAAATTCCCGAGGAGCATCTTGAATTTGTCAGTTTCTGGAACCTCGTTTACGTGCATAGTATCAGTACTACGTGCATAGTATGATTCCACTAGCTTACTGTGTGCATAGTATCCCCTACTGTGTGCATAGTAGCCATTTCCAGCACAACCATTTTCTGGTCTTCATCTTTCATGGATGATTTGTTCTCATCATCATCAAAACTAAACTCAACAATCTCCCTCTTTTTTGATGATGACAAAACATACATGAATTTGAACATCTATTCAACAATAATAAACAATTTGATCAAGGATTTCACTCCTTGTTATTTGGTTAGTTCCACACAAAAAAAATCATGATGTTCAAAATAAAGATGATACAAATTAAAAGATAACATGCAAATTCATGTAACATTTCTCCCTCTTTTTGTATCATCAAAAAGGATATGCAAATCAACAATCTCCCCTAAACAATCAAAGGAATCAATACACACAATTATAGCTCCCCTTAAGAAAATGCATAAGTAAATAGAGCATGAAAGAAATAAAACTCCCCCTGAATATTTCAAAAGAATGCATAGATAGGTTTAAACAAATATCTCATCCTTTGAAAATCAATATATGCAATCAACACAGTGGTAAACAAATTCATTAAATAATCAAAAATTGCATAAAAATCAAAGTTGAATGACATTTTTAAGTTCAGGGAAAATGTACCACATTTTCAAGCTTCTCACTAGCCTTGATGGCTGTTAAGCATATTCCTCCAATTTCATCATCATCACTGGAACTGGAATCATCATCAAGAATCATTCTTTTTCTCCTTTTGCTATGCTTCTTTAAATAAGGACAATCTGGCCTAACATGTCCCGATTCGTTACATTCATAGCAAATAAGCTTGCTCTTTTTTTTTTTGTTGGCCTTCTTTGTCTCTCTTTCCTTGATGAGAAATTTGCAGAATTTTTTTATGAGGTGTTCCACTTTATCAGTATTGTCCTCGTCTTCATCATCATCCTCACTTGAGCTTGAGCTTTCAATGTATTTT
>CAODLS010090958.1:0-11598 GCA_948243855.1 Flueggea neowawraea | reverse complement strand
ACAATTTAGAATGACAAGATTCACCTTGAAACACATGGTATTATCATAACTTATACAAAGATACCATTCTCTCGAAAAATGTCTAAGGTTATACCTTGGACAATGAAACCATTTGTTCAAACCCCATAGATTTCATTTCCAAATTCTCTATTGAGAATTGGACGATGAAATCATTAGGTTAAACTTTATAGGTTTCTACTCTGGATTCTCTATTGAGAAAATAAGTCTCTACATTCGTTGATGTAGGTCGAGATATAAACTAGCCCAAATGCCAAAGTCTATTCAATATAGGTAAATCTTTCAACATGGTCGATTTACCAGTCTTGTTGTGTAAATCTCTTTTACTCGATTATCGATGCCTTTCTCGATCTATCGCTCATGTATTCACTTACTCCAATAGGTTTTCACCTGTTGGGTAGATTAACCCATTCTTAAACATGGTTCAATCTCTCAAATGTCATCTATACTTTCATTGTTATTTTCACTGGGATAAGTAAACTTCTAAGATACGCATAGGTTCATCTTTGACTTGTGGGGTTACTAAAAGGATCATGATCAAATCATTTATCGAAAGAATGTCGTCGTGAGACTTTACCAAAAAGAATCACAATCGATTCATTTATCGAAGAAATGTTGTCGTGAGACTTCATTCCTTTTAGTTTTGTGCATTTTCAAAAAAAAATGCTCCCACTGGGTTCAAGTTCCTACTCCCACTGGAAAATAAGAATCTTGATGCCCTAAGTGGGTTCAAGCTCCCTATAGGAACTCCCACTAGGATCAAAATTTTCTACTCTCACTAGAAGTAAGAATCTTGCTACCACTAAAGTCAGGATTAGGAACATCCGCACACGCTTGAGGTAAATGATATAAAAGTTGAATCGCTCCAAGACTTATGAATCTATCACTTTCAGAGAAAGAGATTACAATTGCTTGGATTTATCTCTTGAGATTTTAAAATACAAGCATACATTACCCAAGTCGATGCATCCCTTTCAGAGAAAGAGAAAATAATCTGTTGAATCGATCTCTTAAGATTTTAAAACCCAAGGCTGTAATTCACATCACATTACCCAACTTTATTTCTTATCATTTTTCCTCACTCTCCTCAAGAATTCTCTCACTCGGATGGAGTGATCCTGAGGGTCTTAGTTCCTAAATCTCATAGTAATAAAAGATTTGGCTTTCCTAATCCCAGTTAAGAAATATATTCCCAATGAATGTGACTTCTTATAACTCGTTACTATGCCAATTTCTCATTAACCCACGACAATTGTATCATTTTGATACAGTAAGATATTTAAAACATTACGTCTCTTAGTCTTTTCAACTAAGGTATCGTGGATATTGGCGATATATCTCTTGGTTCCAAGTGGTTTAGGTCATACACTCGACTAATCGACAACCCATGAGATATATAAGTAACAAACTTAGAGGTCTAGAAATAAACAATTAATATTCATTTCTCTTTCATCGCATAAAGCTTTGGACTCATCTTGTAGATGTCTCAACCTTAGTTGATCTACAAAGCTTTATTCGTTTCTCATCTTCATTTTCAAGAAGTAAGAACAATTGAGAAGCACAAACTAACTTGACCATTATTACTTGTGAAGAATCAAATGGATATGATTGCACCTTCCACAATCATATATATGAATGTGATGAAGTAGTATGCATTAGCCTTGTCCTCTTATTCTTTTGACGTCAAACATCAAAAAATGGATTAATAGCAATGGGAATTTAGCTCGAAGTGCCTTTTGAAATGGTTTCTTTTCTCGAAGTGCCTTTTGAAATGATTTCTTTTCTAGTATTCCCTCTTTGCAATTGTCACGACCCATTCCCGGGACCATGACCGACGTACGAGGCGGACCGTTTATGAAAGTCTGACCCATCCCGCACAAGCCTTCCAGAGATTCAGAATTCTACCCACCATTTAATTTCCAAAAAATTTATTGAAAAAGGTTTTATAATTAAAACAATTTATATATAACTTAATATATAAATATACACCAAATGTATACAAACCATACACTCTGATAAAACCAAATACAATAACTATATCAAAGTATACATACAACCCAACACCCCACAGTAATCTGGTACGGAGCTCTACAAAATAAAAGAAGCCTGAACAATAGGCATCACTAACCAAAATGTCTCTCGCGGGTGTCCGAGATGCGGAATAAACGTCGAAGCCAAAATCTATGCACCTGGAAGATAGAATCATCCACAACAAAAAAAAACGGGGGTGAATTCTAGTGAGGAATTACACTCCAGAGCGCCTCATACGTGCCTCACAGAGTCTGGTTTGAAAATAGTTCACAAATACAACAAGCAGGATTCATAAGTATATATAAATATACACGTTTTACAATAATATCCTTTCGAAAATTCATTTTGAAACCATTTGCAATCTCAACAAACAACATGAACAAGGCGTATTAAAATCATTTAAGATTTTAAATCATCATTTTCATTTCAAAACATATACAGGCAATAAGGGACTAAACAGGTATGATATGGACTCTGCCAACTATCACGAATCTATGGACCAGCCATAGCGATGGGGACCCGCCTCCACTATAACAGATTATGTGCCGGATTAGGGAAACATGGCTACCGACAACCCTGGTAGCTCGGTTTTATCAGACATTAGTATACCAAAGGCTACATACCTAGTAGCGCAGGTGTCCCTACATTGAAAACCAAAACGTATTATCGTATAGTACAAAATCATATCATGCAATCCAGCACTTTAAATCATATCAACGATATATAATACATATATATCATTTCAAATCCAAATCCGATTATTTCACAAATAACCATTTTTATCTCAATCAATCCTTTAGATTAGTCATTTTTGGATACATATATCCAACACATCAAAAACAAGTAAATAGAGTTCGAGACACAGCCAATGTGTCTGAAGCTGCTACTCACTCACCTGGCAATCCAAGCCAAAGCACCAGTCAAGTCCCACTCGTCGGTGGCTGATCTCGCTGGCAAAGACAGGAAGCTATACACATAGCACATCACAAATATCACAATGTGGTACTGTGGCAAATACCCAAATGCATGATATGCAAATGCAGACTCTCGAAGTCGCCCAAAATATAATTCGAAAGTGAATCTATCACTTTCAAGTCAAAATCCAAAATCTACGTGAAATTACAGTTTGGTTCCTGACCGATGTAAAATTATGTTTTAGTCCCCGAGATTTGACAATTCATAAAACTATTCTCGAGGTACCTTGAGATTATTGACTCGCAATCCATAAGTCAGAATCATCAAATTCGACCACGAACTATCAGAAATTACTCTTTAATCCTTAACTTGTAAAATTACAAGTTAATCCCCAAAATTCTGGAATTTACCAATCTATACCATAACTTTTCTAAAATTACATTTTTAGATCTCAAGTTTCTGAAATTACAAATCTAGCGTCAACTTTTTAGAAATTACAAATCTATCGAAACAAAAAGTTTCATTCTCAAAACTATCAAACTTTCGATTCGATCAATGCCCGATGAAATCAGACATGCATTCCCACTCAAATTCGTCCCCTAAACACGAATTTGAACTCAAATTTCACAAACAATCAACAGATTTTTCAAAATTTGGAAAAATCCTAACCAAACCCTAGCTAACACAATAACTCATCAAATTTGTTGATTCGAGGCTTGAAACATGTTCCTTTAACCTCAATAAACTCTAATCTAACAATTCTTAGCATCCATTAACTCAGAATCATTCAAAAATCCAAACCCTAGACCCATTTGGACCAAAACGGATTTTATGGATTAATGCATGAAAGAGATGTTAAATCCAAGAAAGAGATGTAACCTTACCTCTTAAAATGGTTATGGATGATGGACGAACCAAGCTCTGAAATCCCAGACGATTTGAGAGAGTTTCGAGTGATTTAGAAGAGTTGTAAATGAAAATGTCGGGTTTGTTGAACGCTTTAAAGGCGTCTAAAACATACCTCACGTCCATCAATCTATGTCTCACGTACGTTAGGGTACCCTTACGTACGTGTGTGGACATCTCACGTACATTATCGGGGTTCAAAATCAATTCTGGACGCACCAGGTCAGACCTCACGTATGTCATTGTTCATCTCACATACGTGAATCATCATGAAAACCCAGCACATGTACGTCAATCGTTGAAAACACGTATGCTACAAAAAAAGTGTCTTACGTACGTTAGCCTAAATATTACGTATGTTAGGCTATCCTAACGTGCGTTATTCTTTTACCTACGCGCGTTAAATGCCTGATTTATCCTTTATTGACTTCTCTTGTTATCGAACTCATCCAGAATCATTTCCAACACTTAACAACATCCAACCTAACATGATTTCATCATAAACATCCTACACCATCCATCGGTATTCCCAAAAGTCCTCCATGTCATATTCGAAAACTATAGGGATCATAATCAAAAAGTACGGGATATTACAGTAATGCTCGCAATTAGACAATGTGAACTTACACAATTACCTAATAATCCCACTTGTCGATTTTGCCAAACTGGTTGAGTTACATGCATTAACTTCACATAATACCTTATGACCACGTGAAGTAGCAAGAAATGGAAACTAGGTCATTCAATAGTTAGGTTCTATACCTTAACTAAGAAACCATTTTTAATGCCAAAGTAGTATTTCACTCAACCAAGATCTATAAATACCATAATTGTTAGAACACAAATTGAAGGAAAACTTCAATATGATCATGACATAATTTTTTGCAAGAAAAGGTGTGGCTTTTGTACAAGACTAACTTGCACACACCAACACCTTAAACTCCCACTTTTAAGTTGTTCCTTGCATACACAACTTGTTCCTTCTTGGAACTAGTTGGTGTCTAATGAAGTCACATTAAAACTTCATTTTAAGGATCCTAAAAGTTGAATTAATCGTCTACGAATGACGAAATTCAATAAAGAACATCGAACAAGGTAACTCTTCTCACTTGCGTAAGTTTGAGCAACATATCCTCAAAGGTGCATTATCTTACATATAGTGCGCCTTTGGTTTTTAACATTTCAGTCACAAAATGTTTTCATTGTTCATGTTCATGTTCGTAGATTTTCTCATAATTCTGTCTAGTCTCAACTTCTTAAGGACTTAAGGTTCTTAAACATTTTTCATTGCCTTTGTACTGGAATTTCCCCAATAGAATAAGACGGTATTGAATTGCTCATGATCTCATGTTTGAGATAAGCGTGGATTAGGTGCAATTCAATTTGCTCCTAAATTCTAGGCAAGAAGTGGAAAACTACTTTGGACCTTGTCCTTTATCAAACAATGATGAAGATCACTAAGCTCTCTAATCATATAGGCCGTATGCCTCTACTCACATGATTAGAATATTTATAACAAGTATCAATGTAAATGATCAAAGACCACGAGCTTAATTAGTGTCACGCCAACTAACTGCTCTTAAAATGCAAATTATAAATATATTGCATCTTGATACTTGTAAATTAGCCAAGTGAATACATCATCTTTTGTACCAATAAAAGACAATGATGGACGTAGTGGAATTTTCTAACTTCCACACCTTATAGACATTTCAGTCCAAAATGTGTTGAGTGGTATTCTACTCATCCTTGAATTTGGACATAACCAAGTTCAAAGGGGCACAAGCTTAATTCTTAGAATACATGTTAGATTTTCCTAATCTAGGATTTTTCAATTGTTGTCGCCTAAACCCAACATAGCTCAACATATGTTCTCGTATGGCTCAGCATCAATTGACTTTACAAGAAGTGAATATCACACAACTAACATGCCAAATAATAAGACATAGTTGCACACAAGCAATTCATAGCAATACACATATATTTACTATCCAAACAAAAATTAAACTAGCATAACCTCTTATTAAGTTTTGAATCGAAACGTACACTATATGTACATTTACCATATCGGTCTTAATAATTAACCATGCCATATTTAATTTTATAGACAGTAAATAATGATTGTTTGGATTCACTTTTAAAGTCTATTTGACTTAGAGGAATCCATATTGGTCATCTCAATTATTTAGACAAACTCAATAATTGGACAATATATTCAACATATAAAATATTGCATAACATTAAGGTAAATTAACACAATAATAAGCCAAACCAATAAATGAAATTAACATCATTTATTAAACCAACATGTAATCCAAACAATTAGTCTTAATATTAATACACGTACATCAACATTGACCGGCATTAACACATAAATAATGCTCATATCCCCCAAAGAATAATACTACACAAATATACTATTAAACATATTAATATGGAACTAAGCCTATATCTTGCGATTAGATACACAATGAACCATTATCCAACATGTAAGAATAAAATTCATAAGTGGTCATACCAACTTATCGAGAATTCTATAAATCATACGATCTTAAAGTTGATATCCCACTTCTCACGATCTGTCTTCACGATCATGGATTAATATTGGACATACCAATTTCAAAACGTTCTTAACTCGCTAGAATCTCTATGTGTCTTTCCTCAACACTTAGGGAATCATGTTTCCATGAAATTGTAGTATAGGCCAATAGTTTAACCAATACCGGTGATGAGTATCATAATTTTTTATGAAGTAAGTGAACTTTCATCATTGTTGTACACGTAATGCACAATCAAATATCCTTTATGACAACCACCGTCCCAAAATACTCTCTTTTGGGAGTCGTGTAAATTCTTCCTTAATTTTCACTATGTTCAATGCAACGTGGTTTTACCTCATTCGTATATTTGTAATAAATTACACAGAAAATGGGTATATATGTACTAGCATATTTCCCAAATAATTGAAATATAATTTCAATTATCTAAATGAGAACCACATTTGCACGTTTTAGAGCTAATTATTTTGAAAACTAATTTTCAAAATAATTCTTGGCAGAAAAATGCAATTTCTCAAAAAAAATTAGCACTATTTATACATTAATAAATTGGAAAAAAAATAGTTCAAGAACTCAAAAATTTGTGAAAAATATACCAAAAATTCAAGAAAAATTCAAATTGTATTTCTGCCTAACAAATTAAGAAAAATGGTGCCTGAAACACATATCACACGCCCAAACTCGGCAAGTAGAGGGATTCACACTTTTACACACTCCAGCACATGCATCACACGTGCGGCAGCTGAAATGCCGTCACATGGAACCAGGTGTAGCAAAAACGGGACGCCACATGTCGATTCTAACTAGCACAAGGTTGACCGACGTGTACGCCACGTGGTACGATGATGTGTATGCCACGTGTCAACGCATCATTGGTTATATGCAATGACGTGTCAGACCAGTTAGCAAGCCACGTGTCCATGATGTGGTTGTCTATGTGGCACCATTTGCCATGTGTCTGACATTGATTGGCTACCGACACTCAGTTCACATGGCCTTGTCTCTAACACGTGTCAGCTTCGGATTGGCCCACCGTTTTGGCCTTGTCTCTCTACGTCATTCTTATCAGATGAACAAATTCATCTGGGTATCCTCACTCAGTATTTTTTGATAGGGCCTTTCGTCGATTTGAAGACCTTCCAGATGGAATTTCACGACAAAATTTTGGCAGGTAACTTTTTTGAGCTCGCTGATCTCAAATCTTTTGTTAGAATTTCGAAATTCCAACTATCAGAATTCAACTCCGGATAGACTCAAACCAAAAACAACATTCGAGACAGCAAATTGAATACTAAAAAGTCACAGTATGCATTCTAGTTAGAGACCAACAATATTTTTGAAAGATATTCAAAAAACTCTTGTTGGCTCTGATACCAATGAAGGAATTGGATACCGGTTAACAAATAAATAGTATAATAAATAGGTTCGACTTACTAACCTCAATTCCAACGGAAGCTAGTAGTGGAGCAGGACCAATTCTATCTTTGTCTTACGAGCAAACCACGGTTGAAATGTCAACGAGAATGTCCGACTATTTCGCAGTCTAGATGACACATGTGATCTGTGCAGGACTCGGGATAGGAGGTATCAAACTTTCTCTCTCCCGGTGAAGAGCTCTCTCTCTCTCATTTTTGGAGGTGCTGGAGTGAATGGAGGAAAGGAAGGAGCAAAGCTCCTTATATAGGCCCTCAAATGGGCTAACGGGCCTAATGGACCTTACGGGCCCATTTCATTCCCAACTCAATTGGGCTCGCCAATTGACCTCAGTTCACCATCTTGGTTCACACCTAGACTAACCGAGTTTGGTTCTCTTCAATTGGGCTTTCCAATTAGTCTCGGTCCACGATCCTGGTTCACACCTTGATCGACTGAGTTCGGTTCACCCGTCATGGGCAGACTGTTTTTTCCAACAGAGCACCATTACAACTCCCATAAAATAAAACACCAACAAATGAAATAATTAGTAATCTTTTAAAAAATTACCAACAGGAGATATATGATACAAATAGTACGTTAAACATCCTTAAATTTCCTTTTCTTTAAATTTCTATCATCATATTCAATTCAACGTAACATTTTTTTTATCAGTAAGCGATTATAGTATATTAAGCACACAACCACTAAATTAGTGGTTGGGCAATTCTTACAAAGCACCTACACACACTGGATTGCCTACTTCAAGGGCTACCATCACAGGCATAAAAATACCTTGTAAGAAGAGAGTACAAGCTTCATTAGCCAAGATAAATGTGGCTAAAAAAGTGAATCAATTCCAAAAACTGATTGTGCCTTGACATCTATACAAGTCAATCCCATAATGGACAAATGATCTATCATTACTAGAAATAGAAAAAGCACAACAGAGAAAGGTTTCTAAAATAATGTCCTCCCATGATAATGTGGGCAAATCTGAGAAAATCATTCAATTCCAATTCTTCCATATTTCCCAAGCTAGCATTTGTCAAAGAGTAGTCATACACATACGTTAATTAATGCCCAAAATCATATCTATCCATAGGTGGAAGTAAGTAGCAAAAGAAAAAGGTGTATCCCAAGAGAGTCCAAACATGTTAATGGCCTTACTCCAAACTGGTGAGCAATATGAAGGATAATGTGATGTTGTGTGTTCGGAATGGAACAAAAGCCACTTGTAACTTCTGAATAATTTAAGATGTTGCAGCTAGGAAGGAAAACCTTAGAGGGAAGACGTTGATGGAGGAGCTACCTTGGATTTCTAACAAAGCTGAAACAGATGTTGTGGCTCAGCAGAAACATGCGGCTGAGAGAAATTACTTGTGAATGATTGGATGGAAAACCCTTTTGAAGAGAGACTCAAGCTGATAGTATCATCGCAACCCGCAATCAATGCAATCGGCTGTAACATACTGCTTAAATCTCGCAGGTCGTGCTGCTCAGTGATACGAAGGTGCCGCCGCCATATGGTTAAATTGTGGTGAAGCTCAAAATGGGTGGAACCTTGAAGCAAGGAAAAGAATATAGAAACAATGACTGACTTGTTTTGTGCTAGCCTGTTTAGATTCTGAAATCTGGAGGATAGCATCGAGTCTTACAACCAACAGTCATTCCAAAAGGAATTATCACAACCATCCTTAACACCATACAGTTATGTTCACAAAAAAATTTCCTGACTTCTGCGTATCCCACGCTAGATTGGTGAAAGTGTAGCAGCAATTGCATATTGCAACTCACTCTAAGAAGTAACTGTTGAATATTGAAATGATTTTCTTGATCAAGATTAAAGCCAACCATTGAAAGAAGTGATACAAGCCAAAGAGGGTCAGATTTGTGAAGGAAAATGAGCTACTGAATGGACACGGGAAGTTACAAGGACGTGTAATGGGACGTGTGATGCACTGGAACAAACAGGAAGCGAAATGGGCAGCCACGGCCGTGGCCGTGCCCGTGGTGGATTACACAGACAGGAAGAAATGTTCGTGTCTTATGTAGTTTGGTCATGTAACTCACTCTGACGAGATCTAGGGTTTTATTTAGGGTTTTCCTAAATAGTTTTTGACTTGCATTCCTTGTAAACTATATAACGGGGGCTTGGGAACGTCTTGAAAAGTCTTTGAACGCCGTTGTAAGCTTGTATACTTGATTTTGACTCTGAATAGTAGAATTACTTGTGTTTTGCCCGTGGACGTAGATCGAATTGATCGAACCATGTAAATCTTGTGCTCTTGTGTAATTACTCTTGTTTATTCTGTGTTCTTCAATCACCTGATTTACTGACAAGTGGTATCATAGCCACATAAGTTCTTGTTTACTCTTGGGGTTTGGTTCGTTCTACAGAAAGATGTTTTCATACAAATTCGATATTGAGAATTCAATGGGTCAAATATTTCACGCTGTAGAAGTTGAAGATAAAGGCGATTCTGGTTCAACAGAAGTGTGAGGAGGCGATTGAAGGTGAAGAGAAATTACCGGTAGAACTGACAATGGCGCAAAAAGCAGAGGCTGTGAAGAGAGCGCATAGTGCAATTCTATTGAGTCGGGCAGATGAAGTCTTGAGGGAGGTAGCTGATGAAACTACTACAGCAGGCTTGTGGCAGAAGCTTGAGAGTAAGTATCAGAAGATATCCCTATCGAACAAGCTTTATCAGAAAAGGCGGCTGCATACCTAGAAGATGTCAGAAGGCATGCAAGTAAAAGAACATCTTGATAAATTTAATAGGATTATATTAGATTTGAAAGGTGTTGGTGTTTACATTGATGATAAGGATCAAGCTATATTTATGTTATATTCTTTGCCTAAATCATATGAGAATTTTGTTGATACTATCATGTATGGTAGAGATGAAATTTATGTTAATGATGTGAAATATGCTCTGTTGTCTAAAGAATTGAAGAGGTTAACTTCTAGTTCGGGTGGAGACAGAGTGGAGTCTAGATTGACCGTTAGTAGGGGCAAAGGAATGGATAAGAATCATGGTTTGAGATATTATCACTGTAAAGAGATTGGGCATGTGAAAAAGAATTGTCCACATAGGGGAAATGGTGGGAAATCAAGTGCATCAGTTGTTCAGAATAATTCTATGGAGTTTCAGGATAATTCTGATGAGGGAGAGAGCAGTGAAGTGTTGACTATTTCTACATGTAGATCTGAAGATAGTTGGGTTATTGACACTGGTGCAGCTTATCACATGACTTTTTCAAGGAAACTATTTAATTCTTTTAAAGAATAGAGAGGCAGTATGAAATTGGGAGATGGTGAGAAGTTGAGTGTTGAAGGTAGTGGATCTTTGAAGATTAGGATGCATGACAAGTTGATTAGGAAACTTGATGCTTAGTATGTCCCTGGGTTGAGAAGGAACTTGATCTCTGTTGGTGCTTTGTCTAAGCATGGTTTTAGTTTCTTTGGAAAAGGTGCAGGAATTCGGGTGTGCAAGGGATCTTTAGTTGTTATGAAGAGTAGATTTTGGAATGACATTTACACCTTGATTGGAAATTCAGTAATTGCTAATGATTTAAGGACTGTCGTGAGTTCTGTGGGAAAATGGGTGAAGTTTGTGATTGAAACTCCGGAACGAGAAAAGATCAATCAGGTTGATTCACAGGGGCTAACAACAAGCGAACCAGAGCATGTTAATTGTGTTGGTGATGAACAAAGACCATCACTGGATGACACAAGGAATATGCAGAGTGTTGG